>JXCR01115028.1:8986-22935 GCA_002079205.1 Phalaenopsis hybrid cultivar | reverse complement strand
AGTCAGGAATAAGTTAAAGAAAAGAACTTCTAATTAATTAATAGGCAGTGAAGTGATCACTGGTTGCAGAGATAAAAAAAAAAAAGATATCAGAACAGAAACCAATATAAAGATTGAAAGAACAGCATAAAAACTGCTAATTAACTCCTAAGACTCTTTTGATTAGAAAGTATATACATGTTTATGTACCTGGCAATCACAAAAGATGAGATTGTGTATAATTAAAGTGAGATGGTGAATTAATTGGTGAATTGTGATATGTAAATGTTCAAGCTCCCAAACAGTAAGTCATACAATACATAGCACTTGATCAACATGCATAAAATTGGTATTAGAGCTTTTCAGTTGTGCTAGCATGTCACTTAAAAATTGTGTTGCTATTAAGGTACTTCGGTAGATTGTGCGAAGGATGGGATAGACAACCTTGCAAAATTAGTTGGTTGAATTAGTGAATAAACACAAGCAATTGTGTGTTGTAGTTAAAGCACAAATTGGCACATAAATAGAGTTCATGAGGACAAATCTGAAGTAGATTCTAATTACAATGATGAACTTGTTCATTTGGATATTAATTTTAGAAGGGGATATGGAAATCATCTTAAAAGACAGTTTAAGTTTTAATAAGGATGGTTATGGAAATCTTAAATGTCAAAATTTAGACATAAATGATGACATAATAATAAAAAGTAAAGTTGAAGGGTCTACTTATGATAGTAAGTTAAGTTTATTCTGAAAAATTTGCTATTAGGTGTGGGCTCCAAAAATTCGTACTCTGGACTTTAGCTGAAAGTTTTATTTGAAGTTCAGAATGTCAGATTTTTAGATAAGACACTACCCAAAAAGTATCAAAGTTATGAGAAAAATAGTCTGAATACTGAATAGGCTTGATGTCTTTTCCCTTTACTTTCATTTCATTAAATAATAATCTTACAATCTATTTTAGGTAAAAATAAAGTACATAATCTATTCTAGGTAACTTAATAATATATATTCATAATCTAAATATTCAGCTAAACGAGAAATAAATCATAATAAAGATATTGAAAATAAATTAAATAAGGAAGCTCCTAATTATAAAAAACTCCTGATTTAGCTGTTGATTTCCGTTCTTCCTGATTAACATCCCCCTCAAATTGATGTTGATTGATCAAGAAGTATCAATTTGCTAACAAGAAACAGATAACATTGTCGGGACAAAAAATCCTCAAGCAGTGAGTGTCGAAGCCGAAAGTGTCGAAGCCCGAGAGTGTCGAAGCCTGAGAGTGTCCAAACCCGAGAGTGTCGAAGCCATGAATACTGAAACCTAAGATCTATGGTTTGCTTAAGCTGAAGCCATCGATCTAAGAAGGAGTGTCGAAGCTGAAGCCATCGATCTAAGGAGTGTCGAAGCCGAAGCTTAAGCGGACGAAGCGAAGCGTAAGAAGCAATCGAAGAAGCCACAGAAACGATGCATAGCGAAGAAGATCCGAATCAGACGAATAATAATACAAACATAACAACCCTTCTCAACCCAAGTATCTTTAAATTCTACAATGAATGGATTTAGCACTTTAGAAGAAGTTTCATCTCTTAGTGAGCAAACCTACGACATCTATCTGCCTGTCGAGCAAGTCTGATCTTCTTCAAGACAAAATTCTTCTTTTCCACCTTGTTCTTCAAGAGAAGAGCAACAAACATTTCATAAAGAGCCCTAATTCCTAAGAAACACACGATTCCAAAAACAACTGAAGCTAACCACCGAAGCCATAACGGGTGTGACCCTAATGTTTGAGGGCATAAACAACATCCATGGCTGTGACAGTCTTTCGGCGAGCGTGCTCGGTGTAGGTCATAGCGTCGCAGATGACGTTCTCAAGGAAGATCTTGAGCATGCCTCGCATCCCCTCGTAGATCAGACCACTGATGCGCTTTACGCCACGGCGGCGAGTGAGTCGATGGATCGTTGGCTTGGTGATGCCCTGGATATTGTCTCGGAGAACCTTGCGGTGGCATTTGGCTCCACTCTTTCCCAAGCCCTTACCTCCCTCGCCTCGACCCAACATTGTTTCCTAGCTTCGACGAACTGAGGCTGTTTTTCTTTCACAGAGCGGTAGAAGGCAGATGGACTAGTCGAAGATGAAGCAGCCAAAGTAGAGGGAGCAGAGCACGGTAGACAGATCTGACGAAGAAATTAATCGACTGAACAGTCGAGGCAGACGATCAAGCGAAGCAATGGAAGCAGGCACAACAATCCAGGAGACCAAACAGTTGAGTCCAGACGAAGCCGCCGAAGCAATTGAGCGGCACATATGAAGAAGACGATGGTTTGAGACAAAGCAAACAAGTGAGAATCAAGGCAAAGAAATAGTTTCTCCCTTCCCTCAAGAAGGCCGGCGGGAAGGGAGACTTGATGGTCCCCCAATAACTATCGGTGGTTAGAGCAAAATTTTTGCTCTGATATCATGTCAAAATTTTGAAAAAAATAGGATGAATACTGAATAGACTCAATATCTTTTCTCTTTGCTTTCATTCCATTAAATAATAATCTCACAATCTATTTTAGGTACAAAATAAAGTGCATAATATATTTTAGGTAACTTAATAATATATATTTCTAATCTAAATATTCAGCTAAAAGGAAAATAATTCATAATAAAGACATTGAAAATAATTTAAATAAAAAAACTCCTAATTTAGCTGTCTGATTTTCGTCCTTCCTGATTGACACAAATTTGGGCCACATTTTGTTATAATTTTTTTTATCTGGTTCGAGGTTTCTCATAAGTGCGAGCCTCTATAAAAAATTTTCAACACATTACATCACTCATGTAGTTTGAGGCCTAATACCAAGAGAGCAGTGCACCTCACCACATCAAATCACTCATGCATAATTTTCAAACTTCAATGGGCTTTGCATAAATATTCAAATTTATTTTCTTTAAGAAATTACTACATATTCAAGCAATCCATCATTTGAACAGAACAATCAAGTTCAATTTGCATCTGCTAAGGTAATTACCATAAATTTAATTAGGAAAATAAGGAAAAATGAATAGCACTCAACAAGCAACAAATTGGCTAGAAACAAATTGAAAAATGCCAAGGTTCTAGGTTCAAGTACCCACACTTCCCAAAAAAAATAGAGAAATAACTACATTTGTATCTAAGACTAAGATTTGTGTTAAGGAATATTTTAGGGGATACCAAGCTATTCATTTAGTAGAAACTTGCATAGAAATATAGATAAAAATAATGAAATTAATAATTTTCATGAGTTTGAAGAGGAAATTATTGATTATAAGAAAATTTTAGTTGATATCGGTTCACCATGTGATGTCTCATAGCTACAATTAAAGTCAAATGTAATTCTAAGAGAACTATATTTTTTCAAACATATCTCAAACATGATGAAAAAATTTGTGAACTTATAATTGATGTGTCTAAGTCTATCATAACTGCATGAATTTTAAACTTGAATCCCGATCAAAATTAGAAATTGGTGGATAAAACTATTATTTTTGTCTCAGAGATGTTTAATATTGATTTAATTAGCTACTCATACTAGATCTGTCATGTGTGGATGTTGCTCATGTTATTTTGAATAGGGCTCGACCTATTAATGTAGATATTACTTACTTTAAGAGATCAAGCTAGTGTCATTAGGACTACTTAGAGAAGAGGTTTGCAATTTACAAAGCATACAAGTTCAAGTCTAAGAAAAAAATAGGTGCTCCTAATGCATTGAGAAAGTCTTTGAAGATTCTAAGCAAACATAAAAGAAAGTGAGTAAGGCTGTGAATTTAAATTTAAGATACATTATTTGCTCGAAAATTGATTCAAATTTTGGCTCGGATAGGGAATGGATAAAAAAAAACAAGGAGAGCTATAAGCCAAAATTTTGGATCGTTAATGACCCTAAAAGTGAGTAGGTAGGGATGTGATCTATGTCTCAGTAGTTGTGGAAGTTAGTCTACTAGAGTCACTAGATTCAAAATCAGAATTTTTATCTATTAAATTTCAGAAAAAAATGCCAAATATTTCATCAGTTATGTAATTTCCCACTGTGACCATCATTTGAACAAGCTCCATAATTTAAATCTGTACAAAACAAAGGAAAAAAGAAAAGAAAAACTGATATATGATTATGAATATAATAATGATTATAAACGCTAAATTCAGTTTCTTATTCCCAAAATTAGCATTTCAGCAAAGTTATCAATAAAAAAGGTCATCTCTTTACAAGAAAGACACCAAACCTAAACCAATCGAACTCTATAACTATAATAGTCTCAAAACAGCCTAAAGAACATGAAGAAGAATTAAAAAATGGCGAGGTTAAAATTTTCAAAACTGTTTTGTACCAAAACAATACACAGAAAGCTGGCAATCTCAAACCTGGAAATCGCCGGAGAGCTCCGATTGAAGGCGTTCGATTAGGGATTCGTTATACAGCTTAAAATAGCAACGGGTAATCTCCGCGCGATTGCGGGCGTCTCTGTGTCCCAAAACCTCGATAATGGTCTTTCCGTTCGCACCGAACCCTAGAAACAAGGTGATTGGTTAAGAGTGGAAGAGAAAAGGAGGTCACTTGGCATTACAATTGGATACGCGTTACCTTGAAAAGCCTTTCTCAGTCTCTGGCAGTCTTCTTCGGGAGAAGGGAGAATCGCTGGAATTGAGAGCGTGCTCATCTCTCCGTCTCTCCTCCTATTCCTCTAGTTTGTCTGAACTCCCTGAAACGTTATGGATTTAATGGAGGGAAAGGAGAGAGTGGAAGAAAGCAATGGCAGCCTGACTTAATAAAGAAATCTCTTTTAATTTTACCATGGCAGCTCGCAGCTCGCTTGCCCTGTTCTGTGATTTGACTGGTGCAATAACTTGGTGGAGCAGTTGAGGTTGGCTTCATATGCAAATTTTAATTTTTACAGGATTATGTATATTGGGACGGGGATGTAAAAGAGTTTACTCAAGTTCAACTAATTTAGCTAAATACAGCAATGAGCTCGAGTTTGAGCAATAGCTCGAGTCAAGTTCGAATGATAAGCTCAAATTAAACTCAGTGTTATTAATAGCTAGCTCATGAGCCAGCAGTTGGCTTGTGGCAAATGAGCTCAAGCTTGCGCTCTTGGCTTATTAAGCTCAACTCGTGAGCTTATTAACGAGTCAAGTTAGTCGAGTTTGTGCTCATGAGTTTGCTTTGCTAACTACCTAATTTGAGGATAGAAAAAATGAGAAGAATTGCACAACACATAATTCCTATTTAGTTACTAATCTAACATTTAAGTTTTAAATCTTATATTTATATCAATTTTATCGATTCATGAAATTAAATATTTTACATTTTAAAGATTAAAATTTTGATATTTATGATATGATATGTAAATACATAAAAGTTATGTGGTATTATTAAATACCCCAATAAGATGCATCAATAAGATTAGCAATAGATTTAAATCAAACAACAAAGAAACATTTGTAATTAGAAATTGAGATCTAATTGAGTTGGCTCATGAGTCATGATTCAAGTCCCACCAAACTTACATTCAAGTTTCTATTATATATGAGATGCTCCGTCTCAAGTTTCGGTTCAATGAGCTGAACTCATGAGCTAATCAACTAGTTGTGTTTTAGCAGGCTCTCGAAGCAGCTTGATCTATGCTGCTCATAGAATATGAAGTATAAATAAGTGACCCCACTAATTGTATATTTAATATTAAGACATTAAATTTTAATGTAGATTTGCACTTGGAGAATTAAGGGTGCTTTTGAGACGGTGATGCAGTGGCGGTTCGGTGTCGCACGCCAGTTTTTCTATTTGACAAAATTGTATTTTATCTGCGTTCTCAAAAGAATGCAGCTAAAAATTGTATTTTTCTGTCAGATCTGGCTAACGTCGTTGGCTGCTATAATACTACGTCTGACTTTTTCAGAAAAGAAATTTTTTGTAAAATCACCATAGTGTTTAGAACAACAGATGCTTCTTTTGCAACTTCACAACTGATTCAAACAGCTGCAGCTGCCTCAAACAAGCTATAAAAAAAATTATTATTGATGCGTGCTAGAAAATTTGTGACGGTAGAGTAATGAATTATCGTCTTAGTGTTACATGAGAATTCAACACACATTCAGATAAAAGACAAACAACCAATGAAGACACCATAATTTTTTTACTTACAAACCCCATAAAAAAAAAAAACCTCATGAGGCTGGTCAAGCTAAAGAGTTACACTACAAATTATGATTACAAGTTTAGAAGATCTCCCAAGTTACAACTTTGAAGTGCGAATAAATTTGTTGTCAGGAAGGGGCGACGACCGATAGCGATAGACGGTGGCCGGTACGTGATCGACGACGGTAGGAGTGGTGCTGAACTTCAGAGATCAGTGTCATACCTTTAGATTTGTGCGAATGGTATCTATATAAATGCCCCATATTATTAAAAGGCTTAAAGATGTGTTAAAATTTATCAATTATTGTGTAAATGGAGAGAGAGAAATATGCGGAAGAGATGGCCAAATAAATATTTTTTTTCATTTTTTTTATATATTAAGGCATTAAAGATACGTACTAAACGTTTATTTCATGATTACTAAAGTTGGGTTGTACAGGCACCAAACCATATAATAATAATAATAATAACTATCAGGTATGACCAAATTTTGAGGTCATATAAAATACGTTTTTAATTTGGAGCATTTCATACACGTACCACTCAATTCTTTTCTATTTACATATCTAACATCTCAATTTCACTTTTTACATTTATACCCCTCAAATCTTTCCTATCATTTCAAAAATATCGTCATTTTAACTTTTAAAATGTGAAATACGCATTGTCATGTATAAGTGAGGCGGCATATGTAAAAAATAAAATTTTGGTGTTAGATATGTAAATACGTAGGAATTAAGTGGTATGTAAGTAAATGTTCATTTTAACACATCAAACGACCACCGTTTTAAAATATAAAAAAATTATTGAAGTCATTATATAATATGTTTTGGGAATTCAGCTTCTAATGTTCATTTCATCCCTAAAATGAAGAGAAAAAATGTGGAAGAGATGGCCTTAATTCATATTCATTTGCATGTTTACCATAAACATTTATTTATTTGTTTATTTCACTTATTAATTTAGTTAAATATTAAAGAGATTACATCACACATTCTAAACATGTATTATGACCACAGAAGTCGAGTCAGACAGGCAACAACAAACCAAACCATAAAGGATAAATTAACAAACCAAATAATATGACCAATTATTAAGTTCACTATAGACAATATATTATTTAAAGAATTTATATAGTGTGATAGTTACAAGTCATCGGCACGTTTTTAGGAATTTATTTAGGGTGATATTATTAAACTCTAATCGCATTTTGTCATTTTGTTTTTGAATGATTGGTTACCTATAGAAATGACTAGAATTATTGAGAAAAGTCTACATGTTTGATTTTCTCATGCATGAAAAAACTCACTAAGAAAGGTTTAAGGAGAATTAGTATTACTTAATTTTGTTTCGCTCAAGAATAAATTATCTAGGGAATATGAATGTATAAAATTTTGATCATTGACATTTAGAGTCTGTTTGGAGCAGCTTATTTGGTGCGGTGATGTTTTGAAAACGCATCTGACCTGTTTGGGTAAACTGCGTTTTGACAGCTTATGCATTTTCAAAACACTGAAAACAGTGCTTTCACACCGCACCTATCTAGCAGCTTTCTGGTAGCGGTCTGACTTTTCCAAAAAAATAAAAATTTATAATAGCCACCGCACCTAGCTTATCAGCAGATTATTTTTAATCAGCTTATCAGCAAATTATTCAATAAGCTGCAATAGCCCCAAACAGACCATTACTGAATGCCCAAAAAGATATCTCAATTCTACTAAGGCTTTGATTGTTTTGTTGGAAAATGAGGAAGAAGAAAAGTTAATATAAGTAGTTGTTTGAAGTTTTCTTTTTTATTTTTCGTTTTATTTCACATAAGCTNATATATATATATATATATATATATATATATATAAATATATAATTTTGATATATATTTAATAATTAAATTTCTTATTTTGTGAAGCATCTCTATGGTACATGCTTGCATCCTCTCTTTTTAAACCATAATAAAGCTAAACTGATTATTATTTTATGCTAATTTTTTTTTATCATTTTTTATATTTTTTATATGTTATTCATTAGTTAATTGTTGTTTATCTTGCATTGTATTTACTAGATGATGACATTATTATGTTTGAGAGTGCAATGCATTCAAAACAAATAAAATATATTTTTTATGGCTAAAATAAAAATGAAAATAAAACAATATTATTTTATACAATTTGAAACTAAAATTTTCTAAACAAAGCTTTTCCTCTCTCACTCTCTATCTGATGCTAACAGCCCAAATTGCATGAAATTGAACTAGTTACAGTTGAGGTCAATGGAAGTGAGGAGGACCCAACAAATGTAAAATCAATATAGGAAAAAGTAAGAGTTTCAACATCTAGCATCTCATCCATTCGTATACTTTAAAATTGAAAAGTGAACAAAATATTTTGGAAAGTAGATAAACAAACAATGTCAAATAGTATATCCATCAAAGTTTGAAGCAAGTAAATACATTTTCGGCCACTTGTCGTTCGATTTTCTTATTTTTAATCTTTTACGAAATTTCATGTGATATACCAAGTTAGTAGGGCTATCAGCTTTTGAATTATGAATTTTATTACTTCTCTTAAGTGCAATATTATAAACTAACACACTCATAAATAAACTTGAAGCTTCCTTAATATATGCTGCTCATGAGAAGTGTTGAGCTTTAGATTTTACAATAAAGAAGTTTCAAGGAGAAAGAAATAAGGGAAGTAATCTATTTAATCATTAAGGGAAGTAAACATGTTTAAATGGAGCATATAAGAGGCAACCCTCTATTTCACACAAGTTTAAACAGCTAGGATTTAAGAACATCACATAAAATGATTTATTTAGGTTTCTTCATCGAGAGGCTATCTTTTTGATTGTGAAGTAGCTTGTCTATATTAGAAAAATTCATATAGCTCTAACATTAATAAATTTACCAAAATTGACTAAAATCGGGATACTAAGGAAAGATCAAGTTTGTTGATATCAACACTTTAAGCATACACAAGGAGATTAAAGATAAAATGCATGCTAACTTACAAAAGAAATCTTTTAACTATGTGTGATTAAAAGGTGAGAAAGAGTTAGTATTGACAATAGTGAAAGAGATCCAATGATGCACATGACAGGCAAAGGTTAAAGCTCTCTGCGAAAATCTTATTCCTTACCAAAGCAAGGAAATAGTTCTGAATAGATTTGCTAAGGGCATCAAGTTCTTATTATTAGCTAAATGGGTTAACATAGAATCTCTTAAATCAATTTCATGCTGCATATAATGTTGAGAATATTAAGCTCAAAGCCTCTTTTATTCTAAATAAGGTTGTGTAATACCACATTATAATGTGATGCCTCTCAATAGCTCCCATACTATATAATAATTTAAATATAAAAAAACATAGCTTTCTTAACATGTATTTTGACAAGGATAAAGACAAGAACTAATGTTATATATGATAGAAAGTAAAGGATCTAGCAAAATGAAAATGATCAACAATGGATAATTTTTTTTTCTTCAACCACTTATTAAGCATTTTAAACAAAGATTCACATACCTTAATTAATATATTATCTTGTTAAGGATAAGATTAAGATATTCTTAGAAAGAGTGATATGATTAATACTAAAGAAAACACGAGGAATATAATTAGTTGTCCATGGTGGTTAGTGCCAAGAATATAACAAATAAAAGAATTAATTGTTTATGATTTTGATAAGAAAATATATACTTATTAGGACCAACTTCTAATATATAATAATAATGATTAAGTGATTGATAAATTTAGTTACAATTAATTATAGAGTATTTGTCGCTAGTTATTTATTTATTTATTTTATTTTATTTTGGGAGGACATTTATGATACTGTTAAGTAGGAATGCATATTAAAAAGAATGATTAATAATAAAAATATTTAATAATAATATATTACTTATTATTACTTAAGAAGAAATAAGTTTGTCATAAGATTGTTTTTTAGTAGAAAATTAGTTGTAAATGCTTCTTAAGCGCTAGGATTTGTTATTTGTTTGTAGAGAAAATTAAGCTAACATTGTAAGCTTGTTTGGTTTCATTTGATTAGGAATACATTTATAACAATTTCTTAATTTTTTTTATTATTAACTTAAAAAATATTTTTTTGTTAAAATTATATAGCTTCATCTCATAGATCCATTAAAGGTTTTATGAATGGTAGTTGAAGGGGACAAAGCCATTTGGGAGTAGGTCTATGAAGAGCGGGAATAAAATTCATTGCTTCATGATTAGAAAATAAGCTAAAAATCATTAGGTTAAGATCTGATTTATAAAAATATTATTTTACAATATTATTATTTTTTTTGGGGCAATTACATACAGGCCACCCGAAACTTCTTATTTACAAATCAACCACTATATGTCATCCATTTTTCAAATTCTTAGTCAAATATCAAAGTAAAACTCCAATGCATATTTTTCATTTTTATCAAATTCTCAAGAGTTTGATCGTGGCAAACGTTAATACATCCGTTTGGCGTTTTAAAAAAAAAATCATGGTTGATGTGTAAATATCTAAGTTTTGGATGGGCTGTATGCACATAACCCTATTTTTTTTTTTTTATATAGATTGGCACGACAGCAATCTATAATTTAAATAATATAAATCTTACCTACTTAGAAGTTATGTTTTGTATTATTTAGAAAAAAAATATAGTGTAAATTGCATCTTTAATGGTCTGTTTGGGGGTAGCTGCAGCTTTTGACCGCAACCATAAAGCTTCAGCCACAACTAGATAGGTTCGGTGTGAAAAACACTATTTTCAGCGTTTTGAAAATACATAAGTTCTCAAAACACAATTTATTCGAACAGATCGGATGCATTTTCAAAATGTCACCGCATCAAATAAACTACACCAATCGGGCCCTAAGTACTTTAATTTGTAACATATTGATTGAATATAAAATGAAAAAAAAATAAGGAATTTAAATGTGCGTTCGAAACTTATGGAGTAAAGCTGGGCTCCCATGCAATAGCGGCCGTGGTTTCAAACACGTTTAATGTACCTAAACAATCGCCAATTTTAACGTTATGGGAATCAAACAAAGGCGATAAAGCCATTAAAATTATCAAATAAGAAAAAAAATTTAAAATTTGACCGCAAATTGCCTGAAATCTGAAAGCCCTCCAACTTTCTCCTATTAAAAAGCCCCCATTGATGAGCTTGAAACTCAACTTCTCCATCTTCACCTCCCCTTCTTCTCAGTACTCCATTTCTGGAGCTAAAGGAGCAATAAAGAGCAGAGACATCAACCATGGCTCATTCTGTCTTCGCGGAGGAATGCAAGGAGCTCAGCAAGGTCCTGTCAGGTTTGCTTCTTATCTCCCTCCTCTTAATGGATTCCAATCGTAGAAGAATTGGATCTATTTCCGTTCTGATATCTGATAAAAAAGTGATTTTGATTAGGATTGGAAGGCCTCGGAGTGGAAGAGAAGTCTGTGGTGTCGGCAATGGGGAGATGGCGCCGCCGGCCAGAAACCCTAGCTCAGTTCAGAAAAAGCTTCGGTGGTCTGTTTAAGGATGAGACCGGAAGCTTTGTGCGAGTTGACCTTGATTACTGTCATTTGCTAGAGTTGGAATTTGCGAGGTTTAAGGTATAGATTTTGTTTTCCTTTACTTGATTGGAGTTTCCAATTGTTTTAATGGTGGGTTTACTCAAATTGTTTATATGGATTTGCAAGGTGAGATTTTGAATATAATATAAAAACACAAAAAAATAGAAAAAAAAAACAGAAAACAAATGAACAGACTTTTAAGGGGATTTGTAGAGATTGTAATGAAGCTTGATTTCTTATTATTTCCTACTAAATGATAAACCTAACAAATTTTATTATTTTTAATCTGCAATCTCTTCATTCCAAGCAACCATTTGATCCCTAAGAGGCATACATACTACTGAATTCTTATGCATTTAAATATCTAACACCTAAAGTTCAACTTTTGCATATAAAAATATTTCACTTTTTATAAGTTAAAATGGTGATATTTTTTATGTGATAGAAAGATTTGGGTGGCGTAATGTAAAAAGCATATTTTGGGTGTTAGATATGTAACTGCTCCAAAGNTCTAACACCTAAAGTTCAACTTTTGCATATAAAAATATTTCACTTTTTATAAGTTAAAATGGTGATATTTTTCATGTGATAGAAAGATTTGGGTGGCGTAATGTAAAAAAGCATATTTTGGGTGTTAGATATGTAACTGCTCCAAAGAAAAATTTAAGTACTTATGCGGAGAGCTCCTTACAGAACCTGACTTTTCAATGGGCAATGCATCCATGGGAGAGGGATGCTCGTTGGGCTCACCAAGTAATACACAAAGAGCTTTCCCCTGCAATTCTTGTGGAAATCTCATGCACTCGATCGGCAGCTGAGCTTTTAGGGGCGAGGAAGGCGTATCATGTCCTCTTTCATCACTCGCTTGAAGAAGAAGTTGCCTATTGTATCTCTGGAAGCCATGCCAATGTACGTAATTTTTCTTTTTGGAAGATTCATACACATACCACTCATTTATTAGTTATTTGCAATTCTAACACAAAAACTTCAAATTTTACATATATTTATCTCACCTTATCTATATATGAAAAGATGTGTTTCACATTTTTTTCAAGTTAAAATAGTTGTATTTTTGATGTGGTATGAAAGGTTTGACTGGTATAAAGGTAAAATGTAAACGAACACTCTCTTTTAGCTCAAACTATCTATATATCAATTCAAATAAATCTCATGATTCTTACTTAAGGAATTAATAGGAGAAAATCGTTGAGCCGGGGCTCCTTCATCAGGCGACCAAGCGGGTTAGACCCGAGCTAGTAGAGGCACGTGCCCCCAATTCGCCTGTGTTAGATTCGCCACAATTTTTTTGGCTCCTCTTGGGTTCAATGGCTTCATTTAATTTGCAAAAGAGAAATGTGTCAAAATGATCTCTTGACTCTTTGCAATAACTCATTTTAACCCAAAGTCTATAAAAATATCAATTAATTCTCCAGACTCTTTTATTATGGATTGAAATACTTCACAAAGAAAGCTACCTTAATCCCTATTAAAAGTGTCTAATACTAATTTGACAATTTTATAAACTCTGAGACTAAAATGGTCCCATGCAGATTTACTCTGTTGCAAAATATTACCAAAAACTTATGAGAAGATGAATTCATCAAATTCTAACCAAGCNAAGAAAGCTACCTTAATCCCTATTAAAAGTGTCTAATACTAATTTGACAATTTTATAAACTCTGAGACTAAATGGTCCCATGCAGATTTACTCTGTTGCAAAATATTACCAAAAACTTATGAGAAGATGAATTCATCAAATTCTAACCAAGCTTTTGTCTATGATTTCATGCATGGATATAGTTTCTGGTCAGGCTTGTGAGCTCCTACAGATATGAAGGCCCTCATGTGAACGAAGGAACAGCAAAATCAGAGGCTAAGGCTCTGCATAACGCTGTTCAGAAAGGAGCATCAGAAAGCCTCGTAGAAAATGAGGAGATTGTGAGGATCCTGACTACTAGGAGCAAGCCACACCTAAAACTGACCTTCAAGTTCTACAAGGAACTGTTTGGGAAGTCCATAGAAGAGGTTTATTGCTTCTTCCTTACTTCAAGCTAAATATTTTGTATATTATGTAATTAATATTTCTCTACTTTGCTTGCATTTTACCTCTGTTTGTGAAGTCAATATTTTTATGGAAGATTTACATATATACCATTCAATTTGAATGTATTTACATATCTAACACCTAAACTTCAGTTGTTTTGTATATGCCACCTTATCATGCATGAAAAGTTGCATGTCACTTTTT
>JXCR01115027.1:0-15819 GCA_002079205.1 Phalaenopsis hybrid cultivar | reverse complement strand
ATTATGCACTTTATTTTGTACCTAAAATAGATTGTAAGATTATTATTTAATGAAATGAAAGTAAAGTGAAAAGGCACGCAACAAACCTATTCAGAATTCAACCTATTTTTTTAAAACTTTGACATGCAGAGCCAAAATTGTGCCCTAACCACCGGTAGTTATTGGAGGACCGTCAAGACTCCCTTCCCGCCGGCCTTCTTGCGGGGGAGGAACTATTTCTTTGCCTTGATTCACCCATCTAAGGCTTTTCGTCCGTTGCGATATGTGATCTGTTCATTTGTTGTCTCATCCGTAATCCCGTAATCGGTTATCTCGACTGCGATTCAAGTCGCATTCGCAATCTGCGATCTCCTTCACTTAATTTGCTTCGTCTGATTCGGATCTCCTTCGCTAGCCATCGCTGCTTTTGTGGCATCTTCGACTGCTTCGTCTGCTTAAGCTTCGGCTTCGACACTCCTTAGATCGATGACTTCGACTTCGGTAAACCATAGATCTTAGGTTTCGGCATTCACGGCTTCAACACTCTCGGGCTTCAGCACTCTCGGGCTTCGGCACTCTCGGGCTTCGGCACTCTCGGGCTTCGGCACTCTCGGCTTTAGGCAATGTTATCAGTTTATAGTTGGCAAATTGATATTTCTTGATCAGTTAACATCAATTTGAGGGGGGATGTCAAACAGAAAGAATTGACATCCTGACAATGTTATCAGTTCCTTGTTGGCAAATTGATGATTCATGATCAGTCAGCAGCAATTTGAGAGGAGATGTCAATTAAGAAGAGCGAAAATCAAACAGCTAAATTAGAAGTTTTCTATAATTAGGAGCTTCATTATTTAAATTATTTCCAATGTCTTTATTATGATTTATTTCCCTTTAAGCTGAATATTTAGATTAGGAATATATATTATTAAGTTACCTAAAATAGATTATGTACTTTATTTTGTACCTAAAATAGATTGTAAGATTATTATTTAATGGAATAAAAGTAAAGGGAAAAGACATCGAGCCTATTCAGAATTCAGCCTATTTTTCTCTAAACTTTGGCACTATCATCTCATTTTGAACAAGAGCTGAGAGTTCAATGATCTGATGCAATACAACATAGTAGCGTGACAAGCACTCATAGTTGCGAGCTCATACTTTGTAGGCAATGTTGTGGCTAGAGCATCGCTTCATTTTTAAAGTAGATTTTTAATATCCGTAAATTCAACAAGCAAGCACGTGTCAACATTATCAAGCAAAGCAAGCAAAAGCACAACATTACGAACAAACGATTTACGTATAAAACAAACTGCAAAGGTGTAAGCAATTCAAAAAGGAGAGCACCTTGTGTCAAACAAAACCAAGAAGTCCACCTAAGAAGAAAGCAAGAAACCCAACAATTAATTGTTTACTGCAAACCCTTTCTTGAAAGTTTCAAGCCTTTCACTAAAAAGAAGAAGATAAATATATCAAAAGACCAAGGTATGGTTGATGCTGAGGTTCTCCCTATATTTAAATTTTGATTTACAAGCAAAAGATTGATGATAAGTTCCACGATCCTCGAAGTTTTCCGTCCATTAGCACCATCAACCCAAATTGTTCAGATTTTGTTAATTTCATGAGAACTAACCGACTGTTCCTAGCCAAAGCTAATATGAGTAATAGGTTAAGCAATTCACTCTAACCAAACACATGTTTAAGCTTTCATAGAATCTCATGGATTCACATCAAAAGTTTATCTGGATGACACTTCAATTCAAGCACGTAGAAGTGGCACACCATCACGGAGTGAAATGCTGCATGAAGTGCAATGTCAACAAATAATCCAAAATGAGTTTTAATGGTACCCTACCACAACTCCTGATCCAAGGAGAGAGATGGCCTTTCCTTGCTTTCTCTCCTATTCAAAGAGATATTATGATTACCATCTCCCTACTTGTTTTGTGGATAAGGTGGCTAAGATACCGCTATAACTTTGAATATGAAATCAACTTTCATTCCTACTTTGTTACTAAATGATATTCTCCTATTATTATAAATAGAAAGCTTATTTATACCTATTGCATTTTTTTTTCAAAATGAGAATTCTTTACTGCCTCTCATTCCTCTCACTCTTCACATTCGGTTCCCTCTCCCTCTTTAGTTTGTCTAACCTCTCATTTCTCCCTCTCTTACCAGTAAAATATAAGTAAGATAGAAGAACACAAGGACAGTCAATAAATTCATCCACTTCAATCAAAAGAATTCATTTTTATAGATAAAAAATGCTATCCTAATCAAACTCTAAGCCTAACTACATGTATTTCCTTCCTAAGCGTATTCAGATGGAGTCCTGTCGGTCGTTTTTTTTTTTACATCTTTAAAATTTTTTATTTAATTTAACGTTATAACTTCAAATAATTTTATAATTTGAAAAAAGTAATAATTTTGTAATTTTAAAAATAATTGAAATATGAATATAACCCCCTTTTTTTATTTTTCAAAGTAACATTTTAATTTAAAATAGGTGAGACCAAACGGGTCCCACATTTTAAATAGTTTAGACGAGTGAATACAATACTACAAGTAAAACACTTATCCCGAAGGATAAATATCACTTGTAATAGGGATTCAATCACCTAGACAAAAGAATTTGTGACATCCGTTCGGTTTGTGAAATTGTTTTATTTGCCGACAAGTTCCTCTACCTAATACGAGGATTAGATAAGATTTATTTTATCTGGGTTCCTGGTTCCCTATAGAGGCAAGCCCCTATAGTTAATTATATCTTAAATAATTGAGAGTCATTTAAGAAAACTCTCGATTAAGATCGGGTGGTTTTGTTTTCAAAATTTCAAAGTTTAGGTTTTCACAATTGGACATGGAAAAATCAAATACGAATGGCTCAAAGTAGGAACAATTATTTAAGGAATCCAAAGGGAAAAAAAGTAGGGGATATCACAAATCTGAGGAGAATCCCTGTGAATTCCCAACTATCCTAATATTCGGCTTTATGTCTTTGATATTTCAATCTTGCAAATTATTTAAGATTTAGGACTTATGTTTACACAATATCGGGCTGTGCAAATAGCCTAAAAAGATGGGAGGATTTACACCGTACCACACGGTAACTTCGGAATCCTAAAGCGTTGAAATTTGTAATTGTACAACAAAGTTGTACAAAAAGCTTAAAGAGTGATCCTATAGATTGTTATTTAAACTAAAGATGATAATAGGTGATGTGAATGTGTTCATGTGATGTGAAGATGTTTCGTTGTTGCAGATCCGCCTGGAAATTGTACCTCGTCGCGCTGCCCACGATGTTCGCTCCAAACTCCTCGTAGTAGCATCTCCTGGTTTAGTTTTAGTTTTGAAAATGCTCCTAACCACTAGGTTATCCTAAACAGCCCCCAAACAAGATCTAATTAAGCTCTAAACTAGCTCACAGTTAAGGCCTGGAAAAGGAGCAAAACAGCCACCCAACTATTTTTTCAACAAAGCCAACCGAGCCCAGCAAAAGGGGCAAACTGAAACCAGCAAAAAGGAGCAAATCAGTAAAATATTTCAGCCAACATGAAGCACTAAAAGGAGCCCAAACCGAGCCCAAGAACATGGCCAATCGAGCCCCAAACATAATTTTCAACTCTTAAAAATAATTTCCAACATATATTCCATCAAAGGGACAACAAGGAAAGCAAGATGTGATCCCCAAACATAATTTTCCAACTTTGAAAAATGATTTCCAGCATATTTTCCATCAAGGGGCAATAAGAAAAGCAAAATGTGAGCCCCAAATGTAATTTTCAGCATATTTTCCATCAAGGGGCAACAAGAAAAGCAAAATGTGAGCCCCAAACATAATTTTCCAACTTTCAAAAATGATTTCCAGCATTTAAAAACAACTCCCAGCATATATTTCAACAAGGGGGCAGCAAGGGAAGCGAAATGTGAGCCCCAAACATAATTTTCTAACTTTGAAAAATGATTTCCAGCATTTAAAAACAACTCCCAACATATATTTCAACAAGGGGGCAGCAAGGGAAGCGAAATGTGAGTCCTAAATGTAATTTCTAGCATTTAAAAATTAATTTCCAGCATATATTTTTCATCAAGGGGCAACAAGCAAAGCAAAATGTGAGCCCCAAGCATAATTTTTCAACTTTAAAAAGTAATTTCCAGCATATTTTTCATCAAGGGGCAACAAGCAAAGCAAGATGTGATCCCCAAACATAATTTTCCAACTTTGAAAAATGATTTCCAACATATTTTCCAATTCATAAAATAATTTTCAACATGCATTTCTTACTTTCTAACATTTCAAGCAACGAAAATATTAGAGACAGCACTCAAACATGTTATAAAATAATAAAAATGAATTCCATAATCACCTTAACCATGCTTTCAAATACTTCAAGTAAAGAAAGTAAAGATGATCCATATAAGTATGTTTCTTGTCCCACTATTTAAGCAAATATTCATGCTTAAGCCTCAAAATAAATTTCCATATTTCATGATATCCGAAATGATATAAAATAGAGGAGAAGAGAAGAATACCTCTTCTTTTTGTAAACTTAAAGCAAAGAAAGAGTAAAGTAGGCTTGAGAAAATCACTCCAATAGCAACCCACGAAAATTTCTCACGATCTCCAGGTTACGGCACGACAAATTCGAGACTCCAGGATCTTCGAACAGCAAAGGAACAAAGCTTCCTCTCCAACAGGGAAAACAGAAAAGAAATTATCCTAATCGAATGAAGAATAGAGGTAGAAAAGCATCCGAATCTCCCTAAAATCCCTCAAAAACTCTGTCAAAATTTTTCAACAACAACCAACAGTAGTTTAAGAAGTTATTTTATAGGCAGAGAAGAGAAAAAAAAGCAATCTACCAGCTATCCTAACCAACGAATCACAAAGAAGAAATGAAACAACAACATAAAGAGGAGAGTGTTCAGCCTCGAGGAAGAAAAGCATCGGCCATGTGGAATTTCGCAGTTGGAGGGCTGCTCGGTCGAGAGGAACTCGAGGAGGCGAGCCGCGTATGCGAATCAATAGTGGAATGCCGCGTGTGAGAAGAAGAAGGCGAGCCATCTCATGCGCGAATGGCAGAGGAGACGCGGGAGCTAGGGCTTATTCGCGAATGACAGAGGAGATGCGGGAGTTAGGACACGAGCGGCGAGTCACGCTCCGATCGAGCGAATGGAGTATTTAATCGGATTTAAGCGAGCGGGTGAGAACCTAAATGGGGTTAGGTTATAAGTTTTATTATAATTTAAAGATATTTTTATAAAAGAAAATTTTTAATATTAAAAATAAATAAAAATAAAAATTAATGTGTTTTATTCGTACGTCGTGACATATCAAATATGGATGTTCTTTCTAGATATTTTCGACATTCCGGACGTGCTGGCGTGATCTGTTTCGCCATCGGAAGTCGTTTTGACGAATTCATTGATTTGCGTGCCAATTTTCTTGTGTCGAAAATATANCCCTCCTATTCAAAGAGATATTATGATTACCATCTCCCTACTTGTTTTGTGGATAAGGTGGCTAAGATACCGGTATAACTTTGAATATGAAATCAACTTTCATTCCTACTTTGTTACTAAATGTTATTCTCCTATTATTACAAATAGAAAGCTTATTTATACCTATTGCATTTTTTTTCCAAAATGAGAATTCTTTACTGCCTCTCATTCCTCTCACTCTTCACATTCGGTTCCCTCTCCCTCTTTAGTTTGTCTAACCTCTCATTTCTCCCTCTCTTACCAGTAAAATATAAGTAAGATAGAAGAACACAAGGACAGTCAATAAATTCATCCACTTCAATCAAAAGAATTCATTTTTATAGATAAAAAATGCGATCCTAATCATACTCTAAGCCTAACTACATGTATTTCCTTCCTAAGAGTATTCAGATGGAGTCCTTGTGCTGCTCAACTTAAATATAATTGGCAGAAACACTATTGTAGGGATAGCCAAATAAACATAAATCAATACTCTTCTTAATCTATATCACTCAAAGTTCTGGCCCATTCATTCTTATTCATCCAACCCTGAAGCTCAGTTTTCCCATTTAACATTGCTTTAGTTTTGAATATGGGTTCTATAATAAGTAAAGCCAACAAATTGATGAAAATATTGATGGTTCAAAATTCATCTCATGCATCATAAAATATTTACAGTTTGACTTTAATCTCAATCAATATTAAAGATGACAGAAAAAAGAAACCTTGACATCACCAGTTCCGGGAAAGAACATATCTCCATACTTGTGGAAGCTAACAGTCATCACCCTGTAATATTACATTGTTAGCACTCATGATAAAACATTAAACTCTACTCAATCAAATGTGATACAGATTTTTTTTTCAAAAAAAAAAAAAAAGATGTTTCCAAATTTAGTAACTAGAATAACTCAAGTGTTTAGTTTAATACAGGAAAAAAAATAGAAAAGAAGAATACCTATCAGTAAAGTAGAAAGCCTCTTCAACTCCATCTCCATGATGAACATCTATGTCGATGTATAAAACACGGGCATGATATTTCAGAAGCTCCAAGATACCCAAAACCAAGTCATTTATATAGCAAAATCCTGATGCCTCGCACTTTTTTGCATGATGTAAACCGCCAGCCCAATTGATAGCTATATCACAAAGTTGATTGTTCAATCTTCGTGCAGCATCTATAATGTTGAATGTGGGTTAGAAACATATAAAACAAGGAAAAGTTAGTTTGTGTCAATAGTTTACCTATCGTTCCACCAGCATATATTTGACAGAACTCAAACAGGTTCTCAAATACAGGGCAATCTTCACCAAGGTTATCTGTAGCAGTATGATTTTTTAGCAACATCTTTAAGATAAAATCTAAATAAAGAAAGTAACACACTTTCTACTAAATGGAAACTTTTCAGGCATTTGCGTATGAACGACTGTGTAAGATAAAGATATATAGAAAGATACCCATCCCCACATTAAGTTAAGAAGATGAAACATCCAGCATCATCATTACTTTAATAGGATAATTTCCCAATAGTAAGGGAATTCTCATTGATCTTAAAGTAGCTCTCGCCCAAATAAATAATACAGGCTCATATAAATTGTCATTGTATTCTGATCCTAGCATACACAAGTAACCCTCTCGATATCAACTATAAATCTTCTCTTCTAGCCTAACAAGCAAATACTGTTAACCCCATAAGCCCTTGAAAGGTCTCTATTATATTTTTTATGAGAACAAAAATGTATTTGCTACGAGTGCAGCATGGGATAAATAAGATGTTTCCAACGATTTAAGCTTGATGCATACTACAGCCACGACAAAAAAGAAAGAGCGCAAAATAATTTAAAGATCCAACATACTGAATAACTCCAATCCATAAAAAAAAAAAAATCTAGTTTGTATTACAATTTTCATTAAATAGGACTTTAAGAGTAATAATCATGGCTCAATCAATAGCATATGCATGAATAAACTTAGAATTCCAATAACTGCTACAATGCTCAACAATTCTTAGTTACTTGGAGAACGTCCATTTAAGGCAAAAAAACTTTTGCTCAAACTACATATCATTTGGAACTGATTTGCTCAATTTCACAAATTTAGTGGACTTAGATCATTTGATATTTTCATACAATAACCTTTTAGATAAAAAAAAAATTTTACTTAGAACAATTAATTGCAATATAACCTTTACCGTGTAAAAAAAACTCTTTGAGTACAAGGTTTCATAGTTAAATGTTATTTTTGAAGAGGCCTTCCTTTTCATTTTTCTATCCAACATTGAAAGATGTCATTTTATATGCAATGAAGCCATAAATATATTTAGAATCACATATTTGATCAGATTAGCTAAAATATGATGAGGATGCTCCATTTGGCAAATAAAATGATGAACATGAAGACAGAAATACAGATGAGGACGATATCTATGGTGACAACTATTTTTCAATCCGAAGGTAGATTCAAGAACTGTGAGACAATGATCACCATCTTCAGTTTGATGTTGATTTTCTTTATTTTCATGGCATTCATGACGAGGTAGCCACTAATTATTGCACTATTTTTCTTCTCTACTTCATTTTAGATGCCAGTATGAGACAAGTGTTAGATTTATCAGTTTGTTGGTTGACTTTGTGTACTTATACTATATCTTCTTCTCTTTTAACTCACATAAATGCATGTATGTGTTAGGCCTTAAACATAAGATCTTATAATCAAAGAAAAAACTTCCAACCACTAGACCAAATGGGATGCAAACTTATATTGTATGTTATAGTTATGGACTTGTAATTGTGGACTGCTCAACAACTCCAATGTTTAATCTGTATCTACAATTTACCTTTTTATGCCAAATGCTTTGCTTATCCTTACCATGAATATAATGATATGCTTTGTATACTTATGCCATTGGCTGTTTCAACTCAATTAACTTATATTCTGTAATATTGAAAGCAAGGTAATGATTTTGAAAAGTTTAAGCTAATTTTAGGCAAAATATCCAGATTCAAAACACATCAAAATATCTGAAAGGAGAATCAGTTGAAAAAAAATATGCTCTAAAAATTAAGTTAGCTCCTTTACATACAGGGAATCAACCTTGAACGAATTTGATATTGTTGAAAAACAAGCTAAAAGTACAAAGCTAAGATCAGATAATAAACATAAAATAAATTTATTCCAATTCATACACAGTGTCAATTCATTTGCAAACAAATGCTGCGTGTTCGGTGTAATTCGGCGTAAGAAATCCACATAATCTGGTGTATGGAACTGGGCAAGCTCGACAGGAAATGCCTTGTGTGGTCTCTGCACAATATAAAATAAAAGCTATGTCATAATTCAAGCTCCACTAAAATAGAAAGTAAAAACCATTCTTCTACGGAACTAACATATATTTCCATTTTCTTGTGAAGTTCATATGAGAGAACAAGATGATGTGTCATACAGAGACGATGTGGCTTCATTGGATGGTTTGGTCCAAAATAAACATTGCCCACATTCCCTGCAAGAGGAGTGCAATAAAGTATGATCTTAATTAACCATCAAAATAATCATCCATATAAGCAGATTTTAAAGGTGCAAGTGCAAGCTCTAAGACGGTTATAAAAGACAAGAAATTGATCATTGGGCATCATATATATGGAAAACAGTATTGAATACAGAACAAATATCACCAGTCCTGATACCGGAGTTAACCCAAGTCTCGAAGCAAAGACACAATTTTACTACCGACTTAAAACAAAGTTATAATGAAGGCTCGAAATAAAGAAAGACAACAAATAAAACAAAATCACAAAACAAAGGATTGCAACTAATGACTCAACAAAGAAGAAACAAAATGCTTGATGAGGAGAGAGTCAGACGAGGGGAGGCTCGATTGGAAGCTGAGGNACCATCAAAATAATCATCCATATAAGCAGATTTTAAAGGTGCAAGTGCAAGCTCTAAGACGGTTATAAAAGATAAGAAATTGATCGTTGGGCATCATATATATGGAAAACAGTATTGAATGCAGAACAAATATCACCAGTCCTGATACCGGAGTTAACCCAAGTCACGAAGCAAAGACACAATTTTACTACCGACTTAAAACAAGGTTATAATGAAGGCTCGAAATAAAGAAAGACAACAAACAAAACAAAATCACAAAACAAAGGATTGCAACTAATGACTCAACAAAGAAGAAACAAAATGCTTCATGAGGAGAGAGTCAGACGAGGGGAGGCTCGATTGGAAGCTGAGCTGAAGGCTGGAGAGGTGGGGGCTGCTTTGGAAGAAGTCGGACAGCAGGTTGGCGATAGTAACGGGGTCGAATCATAGCTGGAGAGAAGCAGGAACGTCATTGGAGGCTGGATCGACGGCTGCGGTGAAGGCCAGAGAGGTGGGGGCTGCTGTGGAAGAAGTAGGACAGCAGCTGGGAAGGTTTTCCAACACTTTCGGAGGGTGTACATCGAGTGGGGAAACATTGGCAGCGATGGGAAAGGCCAGGAGAGCAAGGTAGTTGTTGTAAGGCTTGCGGTAGGCCGTCAGGAAGGGCCTGAAAGGGATGGACAGCAAGTTTGAGGGGCTGCGGTGGCTGGATAGGAGCAAGAAGGTGGCTGACAGCAGTGGAAGAGGGGGTTGTGTTGGCTAGATTCTGAAATGGCAGCAAGTAAATGGAAGTATGATAAGATGAATGCCTCGTCGAGGTCGAGCTACAGTCGGAGCACCGCTCGATCCCTTGAAGACAATCACTGCCTCAAACGAGGGACAGTCGGACCACTAATTTGACGTCGGATACAACCCTTGATTGGAAAATATCAAGGCTAAAACCTGAATCAGATATAAAAAACAAGACCCCTCACTCTAAGCACATCATCATCTATTTAAAATGAGTCTAGAACTATATTTTAGGCAATACTTAAAATAAGAAAGAGAATAAAACTATATTTCAGATTTTAGGGAAGTCTTTTTGAAATAAGAAAACAAAATAAAATCATATTTTAGATTTTAAGAAAACTTTTTCAAATAATAAGGAAGAATAAAATCAGATCTCGGAATTTAGGAAAGAGGAAAAAAAATCAGAAATTCTGAATTGAAAAGACTTATATTAGAAAAGTGCTAAGAAAGAAAGATGGGATACGGAGAGAAGGGAAAGGGAGCAGCAGCCCTTCTCACTTTGAGGACCGTTTGGTCCTCCATAGCCCCCGCGTTAGACTCCCAAGGTTTGGGAAGCTTCGACGTTATAGGTCAAAGCTTTCGTGTCGTTANGGGAAAGGGAGCAGCAACCCTCCTCACTTTGAGGACCGGTTGGTCCTCCATAGCCCCCGCGTTAGTCTCCCAGGGTTTGGGAAGCTTCGACGTTATAGGTCAAAGTTTTCGTGTCGTTGTCAGCCACCCTTGGATCCCACTGGCAACCATAAGTATCCCAGTGTTGGCGAATTATGTCTTCTACTGTCACTAGATTTCCCCCATTGAGGTTGTCCTTGCCCTTATAAGCAAGAATAAAAAGCCATTCTAAGACTGCCCAGATCCCATCCTTCTCACGAATATGATCTGAATTGTCACAAAGCTTTCTTCACCACATACTGAACAAAGTCCATCATCCATCAAGCTGCCAAAGAATTTCCATCCAGTTTGCACCTCAAAAGAATTTGGATTTAGATTCTTTGCTTCTTTGCTACAACATCAAGAGCTGCAGAGGTTGGCATGCTCCTGGCAACACCCTTCAACACAGAAGAAAAGTAAGGAATGTAATAAACCAAACAACGTCAACAACAATGATGGAAACAAAATCAGACGGAGCCACAAAGAGCCTTTTACCAAGTATCACGTTACGATTAGAATCACCATCAGCAGCTACACCAAACACAGGGGTTTCACCTTACTGTTCTGATTTGGCCCAATCCCATCCGTACAACTAATTCCATGACATAAGTTAGGTTAGGGTCTGGATGGCCCCCACCGAAGCCTTCCATAGGAGTGCAATTTTACAGAGAACTTTCTTTTGCATCAAGTTATTCAATAAAAATTCATTTGGCATAGCAACACCATTAAGTGCAACATAGCAGAAACTGAAATTGGAGAAGCAAGATGCTTTTGGATTAATGAAAAATAAAAACATGAACTCACTATCGAACCGTTCTGATTTGGCACAATCTGAGCCCAAAGTATACCACCACGTAAATTCTCCCAGCCATATTCTGAACAAGTAAATACCTCATATGCTTCTCATCTATGACAAGTTGGGCCCAACATGGTTGAGGATTTACAAGAGTTTGGTTGAACTGTCATTCTTATTATTTTCCGGGTCTTCCCTCCGACACTTAAAGTTTTGGAAAACCGACATCTTCTGTTGTCTTTCAATAACAAGAGCGTCACACTAGCCTTTCGTCTCTTCATACATAATAATGGGGGAGAGGGTTGGAAATGTAGCCACCTGTGATGCTATCAATTGGTCATTACTAAGAACATTCACTGATATTTTAAATTCTGACATCTAGCCCGCGTGAATTTTATGTCTCAAAAAAAGCTCTCTATCCTCCAGGAGAATAAGAACCACATCTCATCAAAATTCACATGTTCCTTTTGATCACATGGAGGAAAGAAATTGGATGTATCCACGAACAAGGGGGTTCCTTGCGGAAAAACGTCGTCAGATGAAGATTCTTGTTTGAACTGCTCTTCAGTATCTGCGGTGTCTTTACCCAAATTTTTTATTATGCCCTGCTTAGTGAAGTAGAACACTCCTTTGATTGTGCATTCTACTTCAACATGTCCAAATCCATGACACTTGCAATATCTTTTGGTTGTGACAGACTTGCAAATTAGTTTTGTTAGACAGTAGCAAGGGGAGTCGCTTAGTGATACAGTTTCTATGCTTCGTAAGCTAGAGTCTGCCACTTTTGGCAATAGTAAATTGCTAGGAACCGGTGATGTATTGCTCGCTTCATCTTTATTTTCTCATTCTTCCCTTTGACCTTCCAGATCACGATCGAGAGCATCCTCCCACTGGATTTCCTCTTCAATATCCATAAGCCTTCGCTAAAGACGACGGAGCACTAGCCATATCTCGTCTCGAGTAAGCTCGGGCATAGATTTCTTTGGTGGCATGGTTATGATTTAGGATTTGTGGAAGCAAATAAAGAAGGAACAAAGAAAGAAAGTAGTAAAATAAAAGAATTGTTGTGGTGGATTAGGTAGCGGTGGATGCTAGAGACCCTAGAATGAGACTAGAGTTGGGTTAGCTTTGATACCAAATGATATCGGAGTTAATCCAAACCACGATGCAAGACACAATTTTACTATTGACTTAAAACAAAGTTACAATGAAAACTTGAACAAACGAAAGGCAACACACAAAACAAAAGCACAAAAAAAAGGAATTACAACTAATGGCTCAACTAAAAAGGCATAACATGCTTGATGAGGAGGGAGTCTGGCGAGGGGAGGCTAGATTGGGCAGTGCGGTGAAGGTTGGAGAGGTGGGGGCTGCTGTGGAAGAAGTAGGACAACAGGTTGGCGATAGTAACGGTATTAAACTGCAGCTGGAGAGAAGCAGGAACATCATTAGAGGTTGGATCGTCGGTTGCGGTGAAGGCAGGAGAGGTTGAGGCTGTTGTGGAAGAAGTAGGATGGCGGCTGGGAAGGTTTGTCGACACTTTCGAAGAGTGGACAGCTAGTAGGGAAGCACTTGCAGTGATGTGAAAGGCCGTGACAGTAAGGTAGCTGTTGTAGAGGTGCCAGGGCATTGTCGGGAAGGGCTGGACAGCAAGTTGGAGGGGCTACAATGGTTGGACGGGACCAAGAAGGTGGGTGTCAGCAGTGGAAGGCAGCAAGGAAATGGAAGTATGATAAGATAAATGTCTCGTCGAAGTTAAACTATAGAACGAGCACCACTTAAGCCCTTGAAGATGATCACCGCCTCGGACGAGTGACGACCGGAGCACTACCTTGACGTCAGATACAACCTTTGAAGGGAATATACAAAGGCTAAAACCTGAATTCACATATCAAAAATAAGAATCTTCTATTTACAATTAGGCTAGAACTTTATTTTATGCAATAGTTAAAATAGAAAGAGAATAAAATCAAATTTCAAATTTTAGGAAAGGCATTATAAAATAAGGAGAATAAAATCAGAATTTACATTTTATAAATGGTTTTTAAAACAAGAAGGAAGAATAAAATCAAATATCTTAATTTAGGAAAGAGGAATAAAAATATTTAGAATTTTTTATTTAGAGCTTAGATAAGGAAGGTGCAAAGAAAGAAAGAGGGGAAGGGGAGACAAGTGAAAGGGAGGAATGGAGGCCCGAACTGGTTGGTCCTCCCTGGCCACCATGTCAAGTCCTGTAGTAAAATTCAAGCACCTGTGATATAATCAACTATTAAGAAGCATAGTCACCTATGAAAGCCCATGGAGTTACTGAATATCAACCTAAATAAAGATGGGCAGTCCAAACTATTTCTCTTGCTATTCTTATGTAAAAATATTATCAAATAAAATTAAATTTCATTTATTTCAAAAAGTTGAAATGACCATTTTGAAATTTATTCACCTTTTACAATTCATATGGAAATTCAGGGCATTCAAGATGGTAGTTATGGCTAATAATACATTTTTGGAGGTACGAGAAGGCGCAAAGTTACAAGATTACTGACTGGTAAATCAATTCCTTTTGAACGTTTGCAGGTTCCAAATCGGGAGCCCTGATTAGCCATCTAATCTTAAAGAATTGTTTAATGTACAGTCACGAAATGAGAAAACTGTACCAGGAAATAAAACCTTATTGGCTATATATAACCGATAGGGTCTTGGCATGTCCGTTTTAAGACATAGTGGGAGTACATCCTCCTTAAATTCAATCTTGGCTAAAAACAATCTATTTCTTAAATAATAAAGAAAAGCTCAGCACTTCAAAACAAAAGCTTTCCTCAGACTTTGTGTGTCAACTAATGGAAGCAGAGTTGAAGAATATAGAACGTTTTCATGATATCATTCCTTCTTTTAAATAGATAGTAAAGTAGATTCTTATAATGCCTCTGCTCTTTGAGATAAACTTAGCGTAGAATTTTTTAGCAAAGAGCATTAGATAGATGAACAGGCACAGAAAAGGCCATTTATACAACTATAGTACAAGTTATTTGTTGCTGTAAAAAATTGCTAATTTAAAGAATAAAAAATTATAAGAGACATGATCAAATAGGCATTGATTTCTTGCAAAGACCACCACTGACTAACATACTACATGATTTGCGCCTAACTGAGAAATAAAAATGTTTCAAAGGCAACTGTATAAATTTTTTTTTAGATTCCGTGTTCATGAAACTTCATTCATAAAAATTAAAGCAAATGTTTAGATTTTCATCCTTTTTATCATCGTGAACATTTTCATTTTTAACTCCTATGATATTGCCCAACTTCATTGCTAAATTTTCTCGTGATAGATGCTTCATTTATGATTTGCTACGTTTTTTAACTTATTAAAACGTTCTTACTCATTCAGATCTTCATAAATCTCATTAGTTAAATATTTTCCTACGTTCACTTGGCCTAATATCATTATTTCATCAAAGTTTGCACAAAGCACAAAACTTTTTGATGATTCTCTCTAACAGCTTCTTTGGCTAGTTGTTGCAAGAAGTTTCAAATCCAGTCTTTATTCAATACACTTATCTGTGTAATATAGTCAATCTAAGTTGCACATTTTACACTATTTTTGTTCTTCCTTTCCCTCTTCCATATCAAGGAGTTGCCAAAGGCTATAAAGATGATGCAATCCAAACAGATTCTATCCAGCCATCCAAATACTTGCTTTTAATTTTGTGCATCTTTATATTCACTCTTAGCCCTCACATCCCAGGGCAAGTGCAAAGGGTGTCGCACCAACGATAGTGGAATACACCCAANAGCCATCCAAATACTTGCTTTTAATTTTGTGCATCTTTATATTCACTCTTAGCCCTCACATCCCAGGGCAAGTGCAAAGGGTGTCGCACCAACGATAGTGGAATACACCCAAAAAACTAATCGGAGCTCATTGGGGGCAAGAAACCTTTATGTAACAAAGCTTCCTTTTATGGATGAACCACGGAAGAGAGCTATTGATTGACCCCATTCTTGGAGCAAAAAATCAACAATTTCTTGTTTGTGTGAATTGCATTTCATGGTCCAAGTTGATTGTAGAGGGAAATTTGAAATAAGAAAATGTTCCGAACAAGAGGAACTTCATAATTCCATCAAGTATAGAATTGAATAGTGGCTTAGCTTCTAACAACTTAGGAAAAGTGGCAAGAAACATCATTGTCCTGACACTACAGGAAAGGGATTCTAAATAAGATATTTCATTCGAAGATGGTAGACAAGGTACCCTTGGCCA
>JXCR01115023.1:242652-273461 GCA_002079205.1 Phalaenopsis hybrid cultivar | reverse complement strand
TGTAAAACTCAACATATTTTAACAAATCAATTGGCCAGATTAAAAGTAAATTAAGATCGAAGTAAAAAAGATCTTCACAACTTCTTTAACATTCTCATGGGTCAACCAATTCAAATCACCATTTCACGAAATCTCTAGGCAAGGAGAAAGACAACAGAACTCATGGAGAAGATACGAAAAAACTTAGAACTTATATATAAAAGCAAAGTCATACAACATTCTAATCACCATTTCACAAAATCTCAAGACAAGGAGAAAGACAGAGAAAACTACTCAGAATTCATAGATAAGATACGACAAAACTTAGAACTTATATATAAAAGCAAAGTCATACAAACTTCAATAAGTAAATACCACTTATCTTTAATTCCTTCACAAGCAAACTACTCAAAGTTCCCCTGTATCTCTTCCTTTCTTTAGAGCCCATAGAATTCTTCTTTGAAGCAGCAAGGAGGAAGAAATTTCTCACTTTCCTTCCACTCTTACAATCTCTCGAAGAATTCCTCACAATACTAGCCCTAAATTAAACTCTTTACACTCTACAAACAACAAAAACTTAGCGGACACCACCACGGGGCTCTCCCTTTTTTTTTTGGCCCAAATGTTTCTCTTAAAATTGTAGAAGATTTTTCTAAGAGTTGCTTAAGCGTCCCTTCAAAAATCGTCCACATTCAATGCACCTATTAAGAGAACCGCCGTTCTCGCCATCGGCGGCCTCGATGGCGTCGTCGGTAGCCTTCTAGAATATTTGATTCTGGACTCTTAGGAAAAACCCGCCGTCGGTGTCGTTGGGCTCGCTGTCGGCGCCCTAGATCAAATCTTCATATTTTGGTCCTTTTTGCATCTTTTTACTCCAATGACCATAATTCAACATACCTGCAACAAAACATCAAAAATACCCTTCTTTAAAGTGCAATATCATCAATATTAGTATAAAATAGGTATGAAAATCTCAACATATTTTTCTTTGGTCACTTTCCCTCTTGAATACAATAGTTCAATGTCGCTCTTTCTCTGGTCACTTCATTGAGATGATTGGTCGGAAGTAGAAGAGCAGAAATGAAATAGTGCCAGGTCTTCAAGGTGCACATAACTTTGAAGTTGGGAAATTTACTCTCCTCTCATTGGTAATATTTCAAATTCCTCTCCCAATAGTCGAGTATGAAATAATCTCGTCTAACTCCGCTTCAGTAGGACTATAATTTGCATAAAAACATAAAGTATTCAGTGGTAAATGGTAAAACAAGTTGATTACCTCTAGCAAAAAAAGGTACCAACTTTCCTCGAACCATAACTCGATTGTCTTAAGCGTTAAAGAGATTTGCATAGAACTCCCACACAATAGAAATCAATGTGACAGCAGAGAAACAACAGAACTGTTCCCGCTGTCGACGAACAATTAAAGCTTCCACGTCTCCACCCGGATTTCTAAAACATCGCTCCTGAATCAATTTTCTTGACTGTAGAGCATCACTGTATCGATCTTGAGCCTTCAAACTAACAAATTTGCTCGAATCAAATGGGTTTTTTTCATTTACTTCTTTTCATTCTTGGTGTCATTCTACAAATTTTATAAATTTCAAACATAAATTCAAAAATCAAGTCTAAATCACTAAAATAAACTTCCAAAAGCACAAACTAAACTTTCCAAGCAATTTCCATAGATTTTTCCTCATTTTTCACCATGAATAGTGAATTTTCATATTTCTCCAAATGTGCTCAAAATACATGGTGAAAATCCAAAATTTTTGCATAGAAGTAAAGCTCTTAGCTCAAGGAACTCGGATCTAGCAAATTTCACTTGATTCCACCAATAAATCTTCACTTCAGATTAGCCCTTAAAAATTGTGATTTTGAGAGGTAGAAGACGACGGGAGGCATTAAAAATGGTGTTTTGGGACTGAAATTTCACTTTTAACCGTTCACGAACCGATTTTCGTGAACAGGCGCTTAAGCGCGGGTAAGTGGCGCTTAGGTGCATGCCTCTCAGGTTAGCTCGCGTTTAAGCACTAGATGTGGTGCTTAGGCGCTAGTGCAATATTTTTGAAATCTTCAAATGTAAGTAAAATGCACTATTTGCCTAAGTAAACCACCCATAAATGGTCTCATAGCACTTAATTGACTAGTTTCAACTTCCTATAACTCCCCTCTCTTTCAAAATTCTTCTTAATAACTATTTCAATTCGAGGCTAAAACAACACAAAATTTTCACAAAACAAACTTATGTTAATTTACAAACAATTACAAATACTATTGACACTTAATTCTCACTCCAAGTAGTCTTAGATGAGAAAATTTTTATAAGTACAAAACACTTAACACATATTCACAATTAAACACATAAGTAACATAAACACTAACACATGTCTTAAACACTAAAAACACTTAAAGACAACAACTTTAATCACACAAAAACAAACATAGAACTTAATTCCATTCTTCATTAGAAGGAACAAATTCAGGTCTTTCATTAGTCTCTCCTGGGGCAACTGGAATATAAAGTTGATAAAACGGACGGTGGTGACGTGCTCTGATGCAATCTTCTTCAATCCACTTTTGCTTAAGAAACATCTCCTTATCCGCTTCCTCTATATAACTAGTGTGGCTAAATTGAATTTTCAATTGCCATCCAATATGCTCAAGATGTGCATGAATCTCCAATACCTTAGTCTCCAGTACAGACATGGTATTTTCAATTTTGTTGATTTTCTCTGATATCCCTTCAATAGTAATGGCTAAGAAATCGTTATACATCTCTTGTGCACTTTGACTAATGAATTTCTTCCTCATGGTCTCTTCCTTCTTCTTCAAATCCATCTCCCATGAAGACATCATCTTATGATCTCTCTCTCTCTTTTAGGCTTTAGGGCTAGAAATGATATGGGGTGAAATTACTTCACTAAATCCTTCTATTTATAGGCCTAAATTCTTCCAATAACTCTTAGACACGTTTAGAAACTGCCAAGACAAGTTTTTGCAAACTTCTAGGCAGTTTTTTCTTCTAGAATATTAATTTTGCACATGTTTTTAAACTGTCGCGCTTAAGCGCCGGATTTGGCGCTTAAGCGCCAGTGCACATTTTTGCACAAGTCAACTTAACGTCCAAATTCTCATTTTAACATGTCCAAATCACTAATTTAAGTCTTAAAATTAATATTAACACATAGTAGTCTCAAAAATACTACCCCAATTTTCTTAATCATACATAAAACAACAAAAAAAAACAAAAATACACTGATACTTGTTGACCTCATTTTTTGTTGAGGTCTAGTGTTTCTCTTTAGTAGCCTAAGGTCTAGCCATATGACTTCCTGTTGACTATTCTTAGAAAATTAGAAAAGGAACCCTCACCATTAAAAATTCTAAACTCCTCTTTACCCAACTTGAAGTTCTACATAGTGGTCCTAACCTCTAGCACTTAGTAGGTGTGGTCATTATGAGGGAGCTCAAGGAGAGTTCCCATAGGACTGTTGGACCTTAGGGTTGACTCCAGATGTTGGTCTAGAGCTAAGGCACTCACCAGCAATCACCTCACTCATAATCACTCACAAATACAAACCCAAAATTTCTTGATCCCTTGATCCTTTGGGAGACTCATGTAGGTGGTCCCCTAAACCCACTGCCCTAGGCTAGGGTTTAGCTAAGACCAGTACATAAAGGACCCAAATGGGGTTTCCATTGGTCCATGACTTATTTATGGTGGTTAGCACCCCAACTCTACCAAAATGCCCAACTTAGCCTTTTGTCCCTAAACTCCCCCAAATTACCTAGATACCCTTGGAACCCTAAATTTGGCCAAAATTCTCAAATTTACCCAAAATACCCAAATTTATTCAAAAATCATTTCAAGCCTTTTGAAAATACCCAAATTACTCAAAATTACCAAAAAAATTGCCAAATTACCAAAATACCTCTCCTTAGTCCAAAATTCCAAAATTCCAAAAAATCCCAAAAATTCTCAAAATACTCCAAATATTCCCAATTGCACTTTTCTCAACTATCACATGACCTAATTTGGTCATTTTGACCAAAACCCCTAAAATTGCCTTTAAAAGCCCAATCTCCCCAAATCCACCTCAAATGTCCATCAAATTGGTCCCCATTTACCCCAGTTTCAATCGTAAACTCAAATCCACCTTTCATATGACCAATTTAAACCAAATCCAAGCTCAATTGACCCATGTTTTGAGCCCAATTTTGGCCCTATGACTTGGTTCCACCTAATTGAACCCCATGGCCTTCTCCATTAGTCTAAATTTTGACCCTAAACTCTTCATAACATTCCTAAACATCAAATTTGACCTTCAATGGGCCTTGGTGAAGTCTCAATTTCATTTAATTTTGAATTAAGTCCAAAAGCCCCAAATTTTATCCCAAATTGGCTATGCTTCCAAATTCCACCAAATTGAATGCTTTAGCCTCAAAATTAGCACCCAATTCATGTTGAAAAATCTTCATGGAATTCCTATTAACCATTATCAACAATCACTTTGGACTTAGCCCAATCTAGACCCAAGTCTAGCACAACATACCCAAAATGACAAAATCTTCAAAATCCTTCTAATTGACCCTTAAATTGAACTCAAAATCACTTCAACCCTTCACAAAAAAATGTTCCTTACAATCATCTACATCAAATGAACCATTAAATTAGGCTTGAAATCATGGCTAGCCTAACCCAAACCCAACCCTTTACCATGTAAACTTAAATGGACCCATGACCAAATTTGACCAAATTAAACTCAACATGACCAAATTAACTCTACCACGGCCAATCCTAGGACCCCTAGGACTGAGCCAAGGCCACCTAACCCAAGCTAAATGAGATATGAACCAAGGGTCCCCCAAATTAAGAGATTTATTGCCTTAATTGCCCAAACCAAAGATATCCTTGCCAAATCATCCCACCAATTTAAGTTAATTACTTTGACAGATTCCCCTGAGGTTCCTGAACTCCTAGCTACCTCCCCCTACCATGGTCGGCTGGCCTAGTCACCGAAGAAGCCAAAATTGAGGGCCACCCCCTCTTAAACTTCACCCAATTCAAACATAGAGGCTAGCTCACCCAATTTAAATTTTAGAGCCCCTCTACCCTCCACCTAAGCATTACATTGCACCCAAACATTGGCCCTGACAGCCAGCCTAAACCAATTTTTATAAAAGCTCCCCTCCACGACCATAGTGGTAGAGTTAAAATTTTTTCATAGAGAGCCCTCCAAATTGCTCACAGAGACTCTTTGAAACCCCCTGAGCTCAAGCCAACCACTTTCCCCCACTGATTCCCACTGTGGAAGCTCAATTTTGAGCTCAAACTTCTGCCTAAAACCAGGATAGAGCTCAATACACCTCTACAGTCCACCAAACTCAAATTAAGCTTACCCACTCCTTCTTCATAGTGAAAGAAGGAGAAGCCCCATCAAATTCCCCTTCCATAAAGACCCTACATAGCTCTAGACCAACACCTGAAATCGACCTTGGTTGAATTCATACCTAGACCTTACACCATAGCAAGAGGCTCAATTCCTAGCCTCTTTGGTCGAATTCATACCTAGACCTTATACCATACCGTATCGACCACCTCTGATTGAAGCTTCCCTTCTCAGAGCAAAGGTATTGAACTCTCTATCCTCCTGAGCCTATTTTGATTCTCCATTTGCTTAGGCTTAATTTCATGGCATCTTAAATGTATATATATGTTCCTCTAGTCTAGACAAGCATTTTAAAAAAAATTTCATTCAATTTGGTTGAGAAATGAGGGAGATATCAAGCCTTAAAGATGGACGGTTCTCGGGCTAGGCCATTGGGGACGATGACGGAGAACCGTCTGATTGCGTGTTTATCTCATCAACGAATGAGATCAAGCCGGACAATTCTCCCTTACATGAACCGCGGGCATAGTCACCTCTGAGGTGGGTGGCGGCGTCAAATAGGAGTGCACTGCGTGGAGCTTCGGAGCTGTCGTAGGCTGACATAGTGCCACGCGTTTAAATAGATAAATAGAGAATTAAATAAATCAGAAAATGCTCCCTAACTTCAAAAATCCATATCTTAGTATTGAAAAATCATAAAAATAAAATAAAAATACCCTCTTGGTTAATGAATAGAGGAGAACAATGTGGAAATAATTTGAAGTCCATTTGATGTGTATTTCATTTTTAATAAATCAATTAGGGTTAGGATCTTTTAACTCTTCATGCATGTAGGCATTTCACCATGGCTTGCAATTTTGACATGTTGTAGCCTCTGATAAGGGGAACATTCCCTGAATTTTTTCAAAGTCAGAGGAGACCTCCAGACAGAGAGTCATATTTTTCAAGCATATGTCTATTATTTGCATAAATTAATCATAATAATTAGCATGTTGCTTAGAAAAATCCAAGAAAATTTTGGTAGGTCTACTATGACCAGAGAACTATTTGAAAAATCTTTCATGAGACAAGTCATTCAAAATGCACTTAATCTTCACAAACCCTAAAGCACAAAGATAATTAATTTTGGAAAATAAAAACATCAAAATGACTTGATTTTTTATCTCCACATTAAAATGATGTTAAGAGGGTTCAATCAAAAGGGAGAAAGAGCTCTTGGATCAATTACATGTTAATGAAAGCTGTAGAATTAGTAACAAATGTGAAATTCCATATCATCGATGCAGAGACTTCTTTCAATGCTCTAATTGGACGACCATTTATTCACGAGCATAATATGGTTCCATCATCATTACATCAATGTATCAAATATTTCAAAGAAGGATAAGAATATTGTATTAAAGGATATTTACAACCATTCTCAGTTTATGAAGTAGGCATTCATGAAGATGTCGCCTACTACGTACCCATAAAGAAAATAGTCTTTTCTCGTGAATTTTTATCAAATGAAGTGCAAGATTCAGAAGGTTCACAAAGAAGAGGTCATTTAACTCTGCTACGATAATCCACTATCGTTTCTTCACAACGAGGTGGTAGAGCTTCTTTTAGCCCATACAACCGAAATCGAGGTGGGGGACGCGGACGAGGTAGAACTAATATGATTGTTGAATGGACTAGGTCGACCATTAACATTGACATGGAAGAAAGTTCTTATGAAGAAAGTTCCAAAAAAGAAATGATGATGATAAAGCAAAAGAAGCCTCAATATGAGATCTAGTTGGAAGACATGGAAAAAGATGAATATGAGTTGATGTATGATTAGATCAACTAATATGTGAACGTCATAACTCTTACTCACCCTCAAAAGGTTGAGAGTTTAGAGGTCAAGGAAGTCTATAGTGTTGGTTTGAAACCAATCAAGTTTTACCGTGCTTCCCCTTCTACTAGTTTTGAAAATCATGTAAATTTGGATGAGGATTTTAATGAATTAATGAAATTACCTTTTAGTTAATTTTCTCCTTGTGTACAAAAATTAATTCAACGGGGATATGTGCCAAAATAAGTGCCAAAAGATAAGTTACAACTTTTTGAGAAATTGTGGAATGTTAAAAGTCAAACTCTTAATTCAAAATAGGGTCTCGAATTTGGTACTATAGGACCAGTTGATGATTCAAAATTTTGCATTGTTGTTGTTAGCAGATTAGAAGAAGATTGCCTTGATGTAGAGGTTGACTCTCAAGTTCAATTAATAGATGACGCTCTGCTGGAATTTGAAGAAGAAATCAAGTCAACGGTTGATGAGTTAAAATAAATCAACCTTAGGACTGAGGAGCAGCCCCGACCAACCTTTATAAGTTCCTTACTCAGCAAGGAAGAATCCATAGAGCTGATAAAGCTATTAACATAATTTAAAGATTGCTTCGCCTGGAGCTACAATGAAATGTCAGGACTGTCAGCGGAAGTTGCATTGCATAAGCTCGGGGTGGATAAATATATGACCCCATTAAAATAAGCTCCCAAAAAGATGCACCTTGAAATAGTGCAACAAGTTGTTATCGAGGTAAAGAAATTAATAGACGCTAACTTTGTAAGAGAAAAAAAATACCCCACATGGTTAGCCGACATTGTTCCGTTAAGAAGAAAAACAAACAGATCCGTGTATGTGTCGACTTTAGGGATTTAAATAAGGCATGACCAAAAGATGAATTTCCATTACCGATACCAGAATTAATGGTGTACATCGCTTCAACACATGAGATTTTCTCCTTTATGGATGGATCTTCAGGATACAACCAAATAAAGATGACTCTAGAAGATGCAGCACTCATAGCTTTCAGAACGCTGATTGGGATTTTCGGCTACACAGTAATGTCGTTTGGATTAAAGAATGCTGGAGCAACATATCAACGAGCAATGACAAAGATTTTTTATGACCTCATTCACAACCAAGTGGAGTGTTATGTGGATGATTTGGTCATCAAAAGTAAACAGAAAATTGACCATTTGTATGATTTGAGAATCGTGTTCAAACGATTACGACAATATAATTTTAAGACGAATCCCTTAAAGTGTGCCATCGGTGTTACTTCCGGGAAATTTTTAGGATTCGTTGTTCGTCATCAGGGAATCGAGATCGACCCAGATAAGATTAAAGCTATCTTGGGAATGCCTCCTCCTAAAACTTTAAAATAACTACATTCATTTCTAGGAAAGTTGGCATATCTAAGACATTTTGTTTCTAATCTCTTAGGTTGGTGTCAGCCCTTCTCGACATTAATTAAAAAGGATGCCAAATTTGTTGGGAAGAGAAATGTCAGTGGACCTTCGAAGACGTTAAGCAATACTTAATGACACCTCCTGTTTTGGTAGCCCCTATCCCAAGAAAATTGTTGATACTTTATACTGCGGCTTTAGACAATTCTCTCGGAGCCCTATTAGCTCAAGTCAATGATGAGGGCAAAGAAAATGTACTATATTACTTGAGTCGTCGTATAATATCGGTAGAGATAAAGTTTCTGCTTATCGAGAAGCATTCTCTAGCTTTAATTTTTGCCTCCCAAAAGCTCAGGCACTACATGCTTTCTCATAAAATTACCCTCATTTCAAAAGTTAATCCATTGCAATATTTGATGACCCGACCAACACTTTCCGGATGTTTAGCAAGATGGTCGATGATTTTATTGCAATTCGATATAACTTTTTGTTCCCCTCCACGCTATCAAAGGACAGATTTTAGCAGATTTTCTTTGCTGCACACCCACTTCCAACTGGGTCCCCACTCAATGATGAACTGTCAGATGAGCAGATACTGCAAATAGAACCCTCCAATTCCAGATATTGGGAGATGTATTTTGGTGGAGCTTCTTCAACCAAGAAAGATAAAGGATCAAAAATAGTTATACCAGGTAAAGTAGGGATTGGTCTGATTTTTGTCACGCCGAAAAGGGTATGTTGAGATTCTCGTTTCACCTGACAGAGTCATGCACAAATAATAAAGCAGAATATAAAGCATTAATCACCGAGTTGGAGTTGGCAATCTCAATGGATATCTAGAATATTGTCGTCTATGGTGACTCTCAACTTGTCATTCAACAAGTTTCTTGATAATACAAAATTTTGAAGCCAAGGCTAGTAGAATACTACTAGTACATAATGAAGCTGTTAGAACAGATTCCTAATGTACTATATACCGAATTTCTCTGGGAGATAATGCCCATGCTGACTCTCTAACATAACTTGTTAAGGAATTGACGTGTCCACCGAAGGATTCCATTGATATTACATTACAAGGAAGACAAGTTTTGTCTTGAATAAACCTCAATAATCTACATAAGCTCGAAAAAGAAGAAGGAATGATGATTGTCGTTGCTGGCATTAATTAAGATTGGCGTAGGCCATTAATAGAATATTTGCAAACTGGAAAGTTTCCAGAGGACAAATTTGAAGCATACCACATAACTGTGGTGCTCACCAGTCAGGGTCAAAGATGAAGATGAAGGTCAAAAGACTCAAATATTATTGGCCAACAATGATATTCGATTGCATGGATACAGCTAGAAGGTGTCACCTTTGTTAAGTGCATGGGGTGGTCTTACACCAAACTCTGAATGTACTACACCCAACTGTCGCCTCGTGGTCATTCGAGTGTTGGGGCACTGATATAATAGATCTGATAGACACTCCATCCTCTAAGGGACATAGATTCATCCTCACCGCTACGGATTACTTTTCCAAGTGGGTAGTGGCAGTTCCGTTACAAAGGTTACAACCCAACATGTTTTACAGTTTCTTAAGACCAATATAGTACTGTTTCGGTGTTCCACGTAGAGTAATTTCAGACTATGGAACAACCTTCAAAAGCACAAAGATTAACAATTTTGTTAAACAACATAAGATAGATTGAAGATACTCAACAATCTACTATCCCAGAGCAAATGGCTTAGCTGAAGCTTTCAACAAAACAATGGTATAGATCTTGAAAAAGACACTTGACAAAAATAAAAGAGATTGGCATAACAGATTATTAGAAGCTTTGTGGGCCTACCAGACGATATTCAAGACTCACACTCAAAGTACACCATACGCGCTTGTGTACAAGTCTGAGGCCGTTCTACCGCTAAAAGTTCAGACACCATCTCTCAGAGTCGTCGTCGCCAAACAAATCATAATAGAAGAAAGTGCAAAGCTCAGACTTGAAGAATTGGAAAGTCTCAAGGGAAAACGATTAGAAGCACAACAACACTTGGAGCTCTACCAAGCAAGAATGGTGCAGGCTCATGACAAATTGGTCTGCCGATGACATTTAAAGTTGGTGATCTTGTCCTTGTTCTCAAAAGGCCTATTCTTGCACACCGTAAGATAGGTGAAAATTTTGAACCAACTTGGGAGGGACCATTTGTAATAGAAGAATTTTACTCAGGGGGATCTACCAGGTGGTGGATTTTTGAGGTGAAAGACCTATGTTGCCTGCAATGGCCGCTACTTGAAAATATATTACACGACGTGATGCTGCTTGAAACAATTATTTTTTTTGAAATTTTGATTGTTCTGGGATTATTTATTTGGCCATGTGTCTATGACTGGGTCCAAAAAATTTATAATAAATTTACCTCAATAAAATTAAATTTTTTACATTTTTTTCTCTTTTTCTATTTCTAATTTCAAAATATAACTAAGTTAAAAAATAAATTGAATAAATGAAATTTGCAAATAATAAATAAATAAATAAATAAATTTCTTGTTTAATAAGTGTTTCATTTTTATTATTGTTCATGCTAAATGTCAGCGCACTGATGTTTTTTTGTCTTCTACAGAAGAAATGCCGGGACACAAGCTGATTTTCTTTTTTCGAGATGGCCTCAATCTCATACTGAATGAAGAGATGGCTGTTCAGGGTGGCATTATAGACATGAACTTAGGCTTCAGTCAAGTCAATGTGGAATATGAAAATCCCATGATGAACGTTGTCAGTCACCGAGTCTCTGCTAAAGATGGGTACCATAGAAGACTCCTCACGGAAGAGGAAGAAGATGATCACTCAAAAACAATATCCGGTCAAAGGAACCAATCGCCTACAATCCCTGATAACTGCTCCGACGAGAAATTTAGTAGGTGTTAATGAAGAAAGAGTGTCAGACGCACCTCTCAGAAGAACGCAACGTCGCAATGCCAACTGAGGCAAAAATAGAGCCTTCAAGTGAGAAGAGAGAAGAAAACATAAAGAAATAGTAGGTTTACTCACCCCTATTTCTGAGGGGAAGATTTATGAGCCATGTATGAGGGAGACCTCTTCTAGCCCACCTAGTACAAAGGATGAGTTAGAGCCGGTCATACAGCTGATGCAGGCAGATAAACCCCATGATTTCTATAAGGGTTACCCACAATGCAATGTTGAAATCCTTTTGGGAGCTTCTACTGGAAGAGCATTTGTTGAATGTCTGAGGTGCAACGTTCTACATGTGGATTGCAATAGTTCTTTCCAAGAGTTTACAACCGCCGGTATGGGAAGCCATAAGGCAGCATATTCAGATGCGGAGTCATATATCCCAAAGCCAGAGCATGCATGGGTTCCTAAAATTGTCGAGACAAGAAGAAAACCCATATAGTTTGATGATATCCCCACAGCAGAATTAGAAAGAATGTGCAGGGCTAAGAGAAAAGAATTCGAATTCTATGAAGAAGTTCGGGAAGAGGGTCAACATTTTCGAAGGTTTGGCACTATACAGTGGAGTTTTCTCAGAAAATGATGAGAAGAGAATTTTAGATTGTGTATTTGACCTGAGGGACAGAGGTTGAGCTGGTTTGCTGAGGCCAAGGACTTATTCAGAGCCGCAGAAATGGATGTACGGGAAGCATAGAATAACTATTCAATGTGATTGTTGCTACAACTTTACTGAGGATAGGCAAGGGAACTCCCCTGGGATCTGAGATATGATGAGGTGGATCCAATGCCCTATGCAATAAAGAGAATGGTCAAGAGGCTGATTAGATGGAGTATACTGCCACCTGACTGCATCCCGAGCAGCTGCATAACCAACATTTATGAGAAGGGGGATTGCATCCCCCCCCCACCCCATATTGACCACCATGACTTCGTCAGACCCTTTTGCATAGTATCTTTCATGAGCAAGAGCAACATACTCTTTGGAAGAGAAATTGACGTCATTCGTCCTGGAGAATTCAGAGGGTCTAGAGAGATTCCATTGCTGATGGGCTCAGTACTTGTTTTAAAAGGAAATAAAGTAGATTTGGCCAAACAATGCATCCAGGAGTGCGATATCCCAGAGTTTTTGTGACTTTCAAAAGAATGCGAGATGAAAAATACCAAGAGGGTTCCATCTGGACCTGAAACTGGAAGAACTGTAGCCTTATGAGCTATGAGAAGGTTGTACCTCTATGTACGCGCAAAGGGAGTTCTTATCCTGGAGTGTGGCTTAGTAGGTCAGATGGATCAGGAGCTCACCCCACTAAAGAAGTACAGTCGGCTGTCGCCTTTTTGTACTGTATTTTGATGTATCAGATGTGCTCATCTTATGATATGTATTCAATATATGATGTTCCAGATGTATTCAGCAAGTTGTCTTTTGATACTTCAGCATGTACTCAGTCTGTAACTTGTATTTTAAGCAGATTAATAAAATTTCTTTTAAGTTTCAACTTGCTTGTCAAATTGCCCTCTTCATGCGATTGATGGAGTGCCATGGAACCATACAACGGTTCTAAATCACAGTGAACAAAGAACGATACAATGAATGCCTCATAATAAAATTTAATTTTTTTTAAATCAACCAACGAAAAATAAATTTTGAAAAATATATTTTTTAATTAAATGTGATAAAAACAAAAAGAAAAGAAAGTGATAAATTTGCTGAGTTTGCTTCTCTCGAGTTCGAGATTACTTACTCTTTGCTTGCGCAGCGTAACTATCCTAGTTTGTACTAGTTTTCTTCACATTCTCACAGAATTTCACATTCTGCAAGAAATCTCAAAAAATTTTACAAGTTTTCCTCACCAATGTCAATCTTCGCATGCCACATATATATAAAGTTAACATCACAAATTCTCTGCACTATGTTCATATCGTTCTTGGGTTAGCACTGAGATTTTGATTCCCTCTGCTAACTCTTGGGTTGGATCTGAGTCCTCGAGCATTCTTTCCCAATGTAGGGTTATATTTAGACCATCTTTTGAGTTGGATGCGAGTCCTTATGCTTTCTTTCTCAATCTGATCTTTTTCGCTACCTCTTGGGTTGGATCTGAGTCCTCGAGCATTCCTTCCAAATGTAGTGTTATATTCCCAATCAGATTTTGAGTTGGATGTGAGTCCTTGTGCTTTCCTTCTTAATCTGATCTTCTCCCGCTACCTCTAAGATTAGACGAGTTCTTGAGAAGTCCCTCCCAACGTGGCGATATGTTTCCAAATAATATCAACTTTCGAGGAAGAGGATACATACATCTACTTCCACATTACTTTGCAATAATATCAACCTTCGGGGAAGAGGATACAGACATCCGCTTCCACATTTCTTAGCTATAATATCAACATTCGGGGAAGAGAATACAGAAATCTGCTTCCACATTGCTTAACAGTAATATCAACCTTCGGGGAAGAGGATACATACATCCGCTTCCACATTGCTTTGCAATAAATTCAACCTTCGGGGAAGAGGATATAGACATCCGCTTCTACATTGCTTTGCAATAATACCAACTTTCGGGGGAAGAGGATTCAAACATCCGCTTCCACATTGCTTAGCAATAATATCAACCTTCGGGAGAGGATGCAGATATCCACTTCCACATTGCTTAGCAATAATATCAATTTTAGAGGAAAAGGATATAGACATCCAATTCCGCATTGTTTTACAATGATCTAGATATTAAACTTTTGAGGTTGAGGGAACAAGCCCTTTGATTATTTCAAGGCATCGCGCCCCCATTCATTGAGATCAGTTTAAGACCACCTTAAATGAAGTAAGGCATCTGATTCTCTTTCCAGAATCAATATCTGCCTTACAATTCCCATTTTGGAACCAACACCTGAATCTTAATTCTTATCTTTCAGTGTACCTGATACCTGATAATTTGAAATCCACCCTTTAATCCCCAGCGGGAGTTCTGAGTTCTCGTTCTGATTGGATATTCACTTGCCAATTCCCAGCGGAAAACAATTCTCACTTAAATCTACTATTTGTTCTAGGTCTATTGACTTGGAAAATTTTTGTTGGTTCTGTTGATCTCTTCGGTCAATGCCAATATGTGCGGTGTGCTTGCCCGACACACCACACCTATTGGGGTTCCATTTATTGACCTCATTTTTGGTTGATGTCTAGCTTTTTTGTCCTTAGTAGCCTAGGGTCTAGTCATAGGACTCTCCTGTTGACTATTCCTATAACACTAGAATANTATATATATATATATATATATATATATATATATATATATATATATATATATATATATATATATACATTGCAAAGATATTAAAGTTTCAGGTGGAGGAACGGGAAGTCTTGTCAGATACACATTTACAGTTTACAGTATCTTCTTTTCTTCTACTTTCTACACTGTACTTTTATGCTTACAAACTTGTATGCTAAACAACGATGTCACCCTACATGAAAACTTAAACCTTTAGGATAGCCACAAAATCGAAACCAAAACCAAAATTAAAATCAATCCAAATAAAATTCATCGCCACAACATTCAAAATATATGACAACTCAAAATTTAATCATAAACATCACAAAATAATAATTGCAACTAAATTAAGACGTCTCTATCAGAATATCGGGAATCCCTGGGAGGAGGTAACCTACGGTTGCTAACGAGATTTCCCACGGTCTGAATGAAAGTATGAAACTCATTAAGATGAGTTTAGTAAATTCATTTGGACTAAGTGAATGTGAAAGAAAATAGTGGTACCGGAATGAGGGAACCGTAGGATCCTAACCGGTGTCGCTCTAATCAACTTTAACATGTCCCATGATATTTAAAGAACCATAATCATAAGGACATTTGATTTAACATCATGACTTGACACATTAAAAAACCTAAATTTATCGGGACGAGAAGCTTGGAGCTAGCATTGTGGTCAGCACGACCATCTTCAACAGCAGAATATGTCTTCACGAGCTAAATCTTTCTTTAGAATTAAATAATAAATCCATAAGAATTCGAGATTGTTTGGTTATGTAAACATAAATCCTCAACTTTTCTTTAGGTCTTTGTATAGCTCTGCTATACAATTTAAACCCTAAGCTGCTTTAGGATTTCGAGGTTGTTCTCTATCGTGACCTAAATCCTCACATCTTTCAGGTTATTTGTGTGATCATTTCACATGAATATAAGCCCTAATTAATAAAATTGGCAAGACGAAACATTTAAATATTTCTCCTCTAAATTGAAGCCAAACCATGGGATAGCTTGGGAAGTCACCGAGGTTCTCCTCCGGATCTATGACATGTCATAGTCCTCCCTCCTTTGGATTCCAAAATATAATATTCTAAACTTGAGTCATTCCCCTTTCACACATCTTTGTCCAATCCCGTTGAAAAGTCTTAATCCTTTGACCTCTTTGAAGATAATATCCCTTGATTTTTATCAAGAGTTTTCTTAAGTGACTCTGGTTATCTAAGATGTAATTAATCATAGGGGCTTGCCCTTATAGGAAGTATTTTCGAACCCAACTTAATATGAACCTTATCTAATTCTTTGTATTAAATAAAGAAAATTGTTGGTCAACATAAAATAATTTTCGCAAACTTAACGGATGTCATGCAATCTTTAGTTTATTTAATCGAGCCTTATCAGTAAGTGATGTGTTTATCCTTCAGGATTACTTGCGGTGTTGGGCTCATTTATTTAAACTACTGAGGTATNCTGACTCCTTTTAGAAAGCTCATATGAATGACCCTATACCCCTAGTCTTTGCCTAAGAGGGTTAGAGCCAGCATATTGAGCATCCAAAATGAGTCCTCACATGGATTCTATTGGTTTGGTATGGCTTCCTGGCTTGTTGGCCCATTTTGGCCCAAAATTACTAAATTACAAAAATACCCCACAACCCTAATTCTTGCTAAAAATCTCAAAGTTACCCAAAATACCCAAGTTTGNCTGACTCCTTTTAGAAAGCTCATATGAATGACCCTATACCCCTAGTCTTTGCCTAAGAGGGTTAGAGCCAGCCTATTGAGCATCCAAAATAAGGCCTCACATGGATTCTATTGGTTTGGTATGGCTTCCTAGCTTGTTGGCCCATTTTGGCCCAAAATTATTAAATTACGAAAATACCCCACAACCCTAATTCTTGCTAAAAATCTCAAAATTACCCAAAATACCCAAGTTTATCCAAAAATCATCTCAAACCCCTCACCACTACCTAAATTGACCAAAATTCACCAAAATTACCAAATTCCCAAAATACCCCCAAAAATTGTAAAAATTACCAAAATGCCCATCATAACCCAAATTTTCAAAAATTTTAAAAATTCTCAAAAATTTCAAAATCATCCNAACCCCTCACCACTACCTAAATTGACCAAAATTCACCAAAATTACCAAATTCCCAAAATACCCCCAAAAATTATAAAAATTACCAAAATGCTTATCATAACCCAAAATTTCAAAAATTTTAAAAATGCTCAAAAATTTCAAAATCATCTCACATATTCCCAATTTCAATTTTTTATCATCAATTTGACACAATTTGACCAAAGGCCTCAATTTTCCCTTAAAGGCCCAAATGCCCCCAAATTGACCCCAATCTTGCCCAATTTCAATTCCAAATCAATATTCAGCATCCCCAATCCTAATTTAAACAAAATTTAAGCATAATTTGACCCAATTACATGCCCAATTTTACCCAAATAAAAAAGCCCCAATTTTGACAATATGTCTAAATCCACTAAATNTTTCAATTTCAAATCAATATTCAGCATCCCCAATCCTAATTTAAACAAAATTTAAGCATAATTTGACCCAATCAAAAGCCCAATTTTACCCAAATAAAAAAGCCCCAATTTTGACAATATGTCTAAATCCACTAAACTAGCCCCCTAATTCAATTCAAAATCACTTGAAATTCTTTCAAAGCCTTCATGACATATTCCCACACCAAACTCAACATTCAACTAGCCCAAAATTTTAGCCCAAAATTAATTTCAAATTCAAAAGCCCAAGCCCACCACATTTAATTTCAAAAGCCCAAATTCAAATCCCACATGACAATTCTTTCTCTTCATCATCCATTTGATTAAAATCATTCATAAAGTCCTAAATTCAAAATCAAATCATTCCAAATCAAGCATAATGCCAAACTTTGCCAAAATATTTCATAAATTTAAAAATCCCTCCTCATGAAAGTTGACCAAGCCAAGGACAAGCCATGAAGCCACTCTCAAGCCATAGGTGAGCCATGAGAGCCATGCCACATCACCGTACTATTAATGGAAAGATGCCAAGCCACTTTCAAATATCCTTAAGATTCTTTTAACCGTTCCCATGAATCACCTAAACCCCATACTTAACCAAATCACTTGGATAGGGACCTTACCAATGATTAAGCTGAGCCATCTGATTTCCCTCAGCACCCAAACCAGCCTTGGTGGTTAAGTCCAACCCAAATCCATGCCTTGACCCAAATTGACCCAAAATACCCCTTTTCACATTCCATTTTAATTCAATGTCTTTACACATGGCCAACCCCAATTGACTTCACCAAAACCAAGCCTTAACCTCCCTCAGTGGGATAGTGACCTCTCCCTGACCATTCGGCCACCTTCGCTGCCAGAAAAGCCATGGCCAAGTGCTCCCTCATTGCTAAAACTCAAAATTAAACCAATCCAAGTTGTCTCATCCCAATTAAATTTTTGCACATTGTTTACATCCACATAAGCAACCTAAAGTACCCACCAATTAGCTATGGTGACCTCTCCTTCCCTATCTATTTAAACCCCCCCCCTCCATGGTCAAATAAGAAGAGCTTTAAATTCATTGAGGAGACTCTGTCAAATTACTTCCAGAGATTCCTCAAGAGCTCTTGAGTTGAGCCCAACCATCCTTAGCCACTCAAATTTAATGCTCGAGCTCAATTTTGGAGCTCAATCCCTAGGTCAAAACAGTACATCCTCAAATCCTTAACCAAATTAAAATTAATTGCACCCACACCATCCCCACAATGAAAGAGGAAGATCCCCCATAGAAGCCCCATCACCAGAGCACCCTAAGGTGGACTTTGATCAACAACCCAAATCGACCTTGATCAAAATTGGGTCTAGGCAATTCACTACTGCTCGAGGCTCAATCCCTAGGCTCTTTGGACCCCCACGAAGCTTCCCTAAGCATCCAATCGAGTCTTCCCCTCTTGGACCAAGGTATTGAACACTAACCCTAAGCCGAGCTTCATTTAATTCTCCATGAGCATATAGTTTATTTAGGGTTTGATTAACCATATAGATGTGTGTGTCTCATCAAGATGAGTTGATAGGAACAAACCTCACTTGATTTGGTTGAGTATCGAGAGAGATATTAGGGTTTGAAGGTGGACGGTTCTCGGGCTAGAGGCTTTGGGGACAATGACCCGTGGTCATTGGATCGCACACTCAACGAATGGAAGGCTCTGATTACGCTGGATGAGGATATGGAGTGGAACCGCGGGATGACGGGGCATACACGTGGACGCCGACGTCGAATGGGAGCTCGCCACGTGGAGTTTCGGAGCGGACGNTCTTTCTCTTCATCATCCATTTGATTAAAATCATTCATAAAGTCCTAAATTCAAAATCAAATCATTCCAAATGAAACATCATGCCAAACTCTGCCAAAATATTTCATAAATTTAAAAAACCCTCCTCATGAAAGTTGACCAAGCCAAGGACAAGCCATGAAGCCACTCCCAAGCCATAGGTGAGCCATGAGAGCCATGCCACATCACCGTACTATTAATGGAAAGATGTCAAGCCACTTTCAAATATCCTTAAGATTCTTTTAATCGTTCCCATGAATCACCTAAATCCCATACTTAACCAAATCTCTTAGATAGGGACCTTACCAATGATTAAGCTGAGCCATCCGATTTCCCTCAGCACCCAAACCCGCCTTGGTGGTTAAGTCCAACCCAAATCCATTCCTTGACCCAAATTGACCCAAAATAGCCCTTTTCACATTCCATTTTAATTCAATGCCTTTACACATGTCCAACCCCAATTGACTTCACCTAAACCAAGTCTTAACCTCCCTCAGTGGGATGGTGATCTCTCCCTGACCAGCCGACCACCTTCGCTGCCAGAAAAGTCATGGCCAAGTGCTCCCCCATTGCTAAAACTCAAAATTAAAACAATCCAAGTTGTCTCATCCCAATTAGATTTTTGCACATTGTTGGCATCCACATAAGCAACCTAAAGTACCCACCAATTGCCTCTGGTGACCTCTCCTTCCCTATCTATTTAAACCCCCCCTCCATGGTCAAATAAGAAGAGCTTTAAATTCATTGAGGAGACTCTGTCAAATTACTTCCAGAGATTCCTCAAGAACTCTTGAGTTGAGCCCAACCATCCTTAGCCACTCAAATCTAATGCTCGAGCTCAATTTTGGAGCTCAATCCCTAGGTCGAAACAGTACATCCTCAAATCCTTAACCAAATTAAAATTAATTGCACCCACACCATCCCCACAATGAAAGAGGAAGATCCCTCATAGAAGCCCCATCACCAGAGCACCCTAAGGTGGACTTTGATCAACAACCCAAATCAACCTTGATCAAAATTGGGTCTAGGCAATTCACTACTGCTCGAGGCTCAATCCCTAGGCTCTTTGGACCCCCACGAAGCTTCCACAAGCATCCAATCGAGTCTTCCCCTCTTGGACCAAGGTATTGAACACTAACCCTAAACCGAGCTTCATTTAATTCTCCATGAGCGTTTAGTTGATTTAGGGTTTGATTAACCATATAGATGTGTGTGTCTCATCAAGATGAGTTGATAGGAACAAACCTCACTTGATTTGGTTGAGTATCGAGAGAGATATTAGGGTTTGAAGGTGGACGATTCTTGGGCTAGAGGCTTTGGGGATAATGACCCGTGGTCATCGGATCGCACACTCAACGAATGGAAGGCTCTGATTACGCTGGATGAGGATATGGAGTGGAACCGCGGGATGACGGGGCAAACACGTGGACGACGACGTCGAATGGGAGCTCGCCACGTGGAGTTTCGGAGCGGACAAGCATGAGGTGAAGCTGACTGGTTTAAGTAGGAAAATAAGGAATTTCTTATTTATTTAAATAGCCAGAACTTCAAAAATCCATAACTTTATGTAGAAAAATCACAAAAATAAAATAAAAATACCCACTTGCTTAGTGAACAGAGGAGAATTACGTGAAAATATTTTCATGTCCATTTGAAGCATATTTTATTTTTAAATTAATTAAATTGTGTTTTCCTTGTTTTGGTTCTCCATTTGTATAGACATTTCACCATGGCATGGGACCATGGGGCCTTTGATGTCTCTGTTGTTAGGCATCTCTCCTGATTTTTTTAAGTTCACGGGGTATCTCTAGTTAGAGATATCTAATTTTCAAGTTAATGGTCCCTATTTTGGTATTAAAATAATAATAATTAAAATACTCATATAAAATATAAAATTTATTTTGGTAAGTTCACTGTGGTCAGGGAATCCTAAGAAAAATATAAACTTGATTCAACTCATTGAAAATAACCATAATTGTCACCAGCCCTAAAATTGAAAAGAAAATTAATTTGGAGTAATTATAAATGTAAATGACAAAAAAACTATTCCAAACTGCAATTAATATTAGAGGATCTCCTCATAAAATCCTCAAGTCCATTGGAGTTATTTTGACCATTCAAATGGATTAATTAAGTGAAATCATATTTTTGACATTAAAATTATTCTAATAATTAAAATACAATTCAAAAAATTACAAAATTGGTTTTAGGAGCTCCTTATGACCAGAGGAATTTAAGAAAAAATAAAATTTAAATTAAAATAAATACTTCATTTTTTAGCTATTTTTTAGCATTTAAATAATTAAGAATTAATTAAAAATCATAAAAATTGTAAAATGGTAAAAACATACTAAAATGTCAAATTTGGCTTCCTGATCACTTGAGACTGATTAAAATAATTTTCCTAATTTTCTAAGTTAAAATATTAATTTTAAAGGCTTAAAAATGAATTTTCTCTACTTTTTCACTAAAATAATTCCAATAATTAAAATATAAGCCACAAAAATATCAGATTTGTTTTTTTGTGTTTCCAAAACTTGGAGAGATTNGACTGATTAAAATAATTTTCCTAATTTTCTAAGTCAAAATATTAATTTTAAAGGCTTAAAAATGAATTTTCTCTATTTTTTCACTAAAATAATTCCAATAATTAAAATATAAGCCACAAAAATATGAGATTTGTTTTTTTGTGTTTCTAAGACTTGGAGAGATATAATAAAAATATAAAACTTAATTTTACACTTAAATATTATTTTATATTTATTAATGCTCAAAACAAACAAATAATTCTAATAATTAAATTAAACCTTTAAAAATCATAAAGATTAGTTCAAGTGGTCCTCTAACCTAGATGAACCCACAATAATTTTATTAAGGACTGAGGTTTTATTTTTATTGAGTTATGAAATTTTCATTGAAAATCCCTATTTTTGAATTAGAAATAATTATAAAATTAAATAAATTCAAAAAAATCACAATTTCTCCTCTGATATTTTAATTAACCCATGAANAAGTGGTCCTCTAACCTAGATGAACCCACAATAATTTTATTAAGGACTGAGGTTTTATTTTTATTGAGTTATTAAATTTTCATTGAAAATCCCTATTTTTGAATTAGAAATCATTATAAAATTAAATAAATTCAGAAAAATCACAATTTCTCCTCTGATATTTTAATTAACTCATTAATGAGGTAATATAAAATCTTGAAGTCATTTGAGTTTAATTTAATGAATTATAGTGTATTAAGGCCTTAGGGGCAAAATGGTAATTTTGGAATTTAAGGCTTAATTAATATTTAGGCTTAACCAAAGAACTAAATAGGCAACAAATGATTTTAATTAATATATTTTGATGATTGGAATATATAAATGGTAAGTAATAGAAACCAATTCTATTTTGGTCTTATAAAGGATAAATACNGCCTTAGGGGCAAAATGGTAATTTTGGAATTTAAGGCTTAATTAATATTTAGGCTTAACCAAAGAACTAAATGGGCAACAAATGATTTTAATTAATATATTTTGATGATTGGAATATATAAATAGTAAGTAATAGAAACCAATTCTATTTTGGTCTTATAAAAGATAAATATGTAATTTCTTAAAATTAAAGAAATTTGGAAGAATATTTAAATAAGGAGATATTAAGGTGAGGGGTTTGATTTTAGAAGATCANATACGTAATTTCTTAAAATTAAAGAAATTTGGAAGAATATTTAAATAAGGAGATATTAAGGTGAGGGGTTTGGTTTTATAAGATCATAACTCAATGATTTGAAACCCCCAATTTATAGTTTTAAAATGATTTATAATTCATGATAATGATTAAGAATATGAATATTAAAAAATCATTTTCTTTAAAATTGTAAATCTACTCATTAAATCTTAAGGGCTTAGTAGTGAACTAGGCTTAATTAAAATTTTGTCTAATGAGGTTTAGGAAATAATTTATAATTAATTTGAAACCTTTCAAAACACTACAAACCCATTCTTTAAAAATTAAATTAATTAAATTCCTTAATTGAGTCAAGTTCCCCCAAGGGACTTTACCCATATAACTCATAAATGAGGCACCAAGTGATAATTACCCTACTTAAGGGATAATCATCAAAATTCACTGAGCATAAGAGTATTAACTCGATGAACTAGCAAACACAATAAAACCAAAATGAACTCAAGATAATTCCAAAAACTATGAAATGTTTAATGTATTACTCAAGACTTCTTCATAATCCTTTGGAAATTTTGAAGGACATGTAGAATTATTATGATTTGCTTAATAGAATAATCCTCAAAATTTAGAACCACCAAAATATGACATAGGATCTGGTAGACACACCTCAAACTTGTATTTTCTAGTTTTCTTTATAANTATATATATATATATATATGCATTGCAAAGATATTAAAGTTTCAGGTGGAGGAACGAGAAGACTTATCAGATACACATTTACAGTTTACAATATATTCTTTTCTTCTACTTTCTACACTATACTTTTATGCTTACAAACTTGTATGCTAAACAACGATGTCACCCTACATGAAAACTAAAACCTTTAGGATAGCCACAAAATCGAAACCAAAACCAAAATTAAAATCAATTAAGATAAAATTCATCGCCACAACATTCAAAATATATGACAACTCAAAATTTAATCATAAACATCCCAAAATAATAATTGCAACTAAATTAAGACGTCTCTATCAGACTATCGGGAATCCCTCAGAGGAGGTAACCTACGGTTGCTAACGAGATTTCCCACGGTCTGAATGAAAGTATGGAACTTATTAAGGCAAGTTTAGTAAATTCATTTGGACTAAGTGAATGTGAAAGAAAATAGTGGTGCTGGAATGAGAGAACCGTAGGATCCTAACCGGTGTCGCTCTAATCAACTTTAACATGTCCCATGATATTTAAAGAACCATAATCATAGGGACATTTGATTTAACATCATGACTTGACACATTAGAAAACCTAAACTTATCGGGACGAGGAGCTTGGAGCTAGCATTGTGGGCAGCACGACCATATTCAACAGCAAAATATGTCTTCACCAGCTAAATCTTTCCTTAGAATTAAATAATAAATCCATAGAAATTCGAGATTGTTTGGTTATATAAACATAAATCCTCAACTTTTCTTTAGGTCTTTGTATAGCTCTGCTATACAATTTAAACCCTAAGCTGCATTAGGATTTCGAGGTTGTCGTCTATCGTGACCTAAATTCTCACATCTTTCAGGTTATTTGTGTGATCGCTTCACACAAATATAAGCCCTAATTAATAAAATTGGCAAGACAAAACACTTAAATATTTCTCCTCTAAATTGAAGCCAAACCATAGGATAGCTTGGGAAGTCACCGAGGTTCTCCTCCGGATCTATGACATCCCATAGTCCTCCCTCCATTGGATTCCAAAATAAAATATTCCAAACTTGAGTCATTCCCCTTTCACACATCTTTGTTCGATCCCGTTGAAAAATCCTAATCCTTTGACCTCTTTGAAGATAATATCCCTTGATTTTTATCAAGAGTTTTCTTAAGTGACTCTGGTTATCTAAGATGTAATTAATCATAGGGGCTTGCCCTTATAGGAAGCATTTTCGAACCCAGCTTAATATGAACCTTATCTAATTCTTCGTATTAAATAGGGAAAATTGTCAGTCAACATAAAATGATTTTCGCAGACTTAACGGATGTCATGCAATCTTTAGTTTATTTAATCGAGCCTTATCAGTAAGTGATGCGTTTATCCTTCAGGATGAAGACATTACTTGCGGTGTTGGGCTCGTTTATTTAAACTACTGAGGTATGAGATTGGTTCGGTCTTGTATTTTCTAAAATCCAAAATAATATTTTTTCCAAATTATATNTATATATATATATATATATATATATATATATATATAATTAAAACGGGTGTTAGGATATTCATCATAGCAGCTGACTACTTAACAACTCCCAATTTTTTAGTGCCGACAATGACACATACAAAAATAAGATATTTTGATGTGATTTTAAACTCATACAATGCAATCAATGAAAATATGAACACATGCACAAAAATGGAGATGTGATCATGCTCGTGATGAAGATAAGCTTGTTCTAATGATCTCATGAGTAAACTTTAGGGGTAAATGACAGAACAAAGTGAGTGTCACAAAGCAACAGACGACCACTTTCATTTACCCTACATGAAGGAATTCCATAGAGAAAACCTTAGCGGTGTAGGGGACGTCAAAGTCTTGAAACTTTCCATGATCTATGCTCAAATGGTAGATTTTGTTCCTTCCTTCATAAGGATGAAATTGCCAATGCAAATGTGGGATTACGAAAATCCCAATATTCAAATTTTGTGCTAGAAAAGAAAAAAAAGGTAGGTTTTCCTCTTTGGATTCACAAGGGGATCACAAAAGCTCCTAATCCTATGAGGTTTTCTCTAAGTATAATCAAACATAACCTAAATCCTATAACATCCAAACCTAGAGGCTCTAAAGAAAGAAACCATAAGGGTTTACTAGTTTTCTCCCCATAGCAATGGTTGAGGATGCTTTCAGTTTGCTTGTCTGAGTTCCAGCAAAGTACTGATGAAGTTCAGGCGTAGATCTAGTGAGGTTTGTTCTGCTCCTTCTCAGAAGAATGGAGAAGCTCTCATTTAGAAGGAGATTCCAGTGAGATTCTAACAAAGTTTTGAGCTCCGATAAAATTCTAGCGAAGCTCCAACAACCATTCCCCAAAGTGTGAAGAAGCTCTCCTTTGTCATAGAAGAGTTGATGCCTCGCTTCTTCATTAGCACAACTTCTCCCTATAAAAATCTCCTCATGTACTCAAGGAAAGTGGTGGAGGAAGAAGAAGGAGAAGTGGAAGAAAGAAGAAGATGAAGAAGAAGTTGGGAGAACACCAACTTCTTTGCCTTCTCCTTGAGGAAGATGATGGATTACACTCAAAGCCTCTTTGCTTCAAGATATTTTGTCAAAGAGAAAATTGATGCTCTCAAGTGATCACCCCCCTTGTTCCTAACCAGCCCAAAGTCTAAAATCAAGAGAGGATGAGAGGAAAAACGAGCTTAGCCTAAGATATTCCTATCCAACTCAAAAATTTCCCCTCATTTTGATTTTCCACTTCATCTTAGAAGCTTCCAAAAGAGGTATAATTAGCCTCTTTATCTCCCTCCTAAGCAAATATTCACATTAGCCAAGAAAATCTGCTTTTTCGGCTGCTTAAGGCAGGGTGTGAGGATCAAAATTACAAGATGAAATCGAGGCAGAAGATGGCTTGTACCTAGGCACTGCAACCATGGTGCATAGGCGCTGGGCCTGGCACCCTAGCGTTGGGTTATTGGTGTTGGATCTAGCTCCATGGCGCTGGCGTCTTGGCTCTAGGGCACCTGGTTTAACGCCTTAGCACCGACAGGTCAGCGTCGGGTTTTCGAGGGCCCAGGCGTCGAGGTCTAGGCGACTAAGCACTGGGCCTGACGCCTTCACACGTACATTTTGGCTCCTTGATTTGAAAACTGCATTTTTTGGGTAGCTCCAGGCAGCTACTTTCTATGAGGCTTGCACCTAGGTGTCAGACCCTGGCGACTAGGGACAAGGGGAGAGTGCCTATTTTCCAGGCTCTCGGTTTTGAGAGCTTGGGGTTTGTTTTGGGCGCCTAGGTGCTTAGTACTTGCGTTGGGGCGTCTGACCTGACGCCTAGGCACCCAGGGCTAGTGCTAAGGAGCCTGTCTGGCCCAAAAAACCCTGATTTTCACAAGAAACCTTCGGAAAAGGATTTTTTTTATCTTTAAGCTACGAGAGGTCACATATGACCAAAATATGGTCCCATACTCTAAAATTTAGAATTTTTAATAGCCTTACACCAATGGTTTCGGTGCCAGCGGGCACCCTGAATTACCACCGGGGTGCTACGTTCTAAACCCTAGATTTCTCAAAAATGCCCATGGGAAGCTTTGATGGGTTCCTTTGACCACAAAAGACTCCATATGGATATGTCATGATCTCTAAACACCAGAATGGTGGCAGAACATGTCCTATGTCCTGAATGAGCCCTTCCACAATGAATTCTCAAAGGTAAAGTCAAATCATCGCGGACCCTGGTTTCGTGTCCCGAACACGTACCAGGAAGTCTCAAATGGGTATCTTGAGCTACAAGATGCTATGAATGAGCAGTGAGTCGTCCCGAGTTAGTCAAGGGGAGAAGATTTTTTTCCATCTTACATAAAATCAATATAATGTTTATTTGAAGCTTACCAACTCATTTAAATTGATAACTTAAACATATATTGATTTAAAAAATCTTGATATATCATTAACAATACTGATAACTTCTTTGATGATATACATGATTTAAGTGCAATTGACAAAACATATTTAATGTGAATGTGACAATCATGACTTTCTAAATCCGTAATTCGACAATCATTGATGTTAACTGATCATGATATATTTCTTACATATCCTCTAGGCATTCCATATTTTTTAGGACTTCACAAAACATATGTTTCTCTTTGTCTATCATTGTGAAGCATGTTGATGATAAATAATATTTACCATTTTTTGAAATATTAAGTTGTAGTTCTCTCTTCACGCCAATATCAATCAAATCTTATCAAGATTGCAAATTATATTTTGATATCTCAAGGTATGATAGAGTGCATATAAAATTACTATATGTGTAACATCCAAGTTATGTGGCCAAATTTTACACCCAACAACACAAACTGAAAAATATATATATTTTTCCTTCCATTTCAAAACATTATTCAACTCTTTCAAAATTTTTGTTTATTTATAAATTGAATTTTTAGATTGATAAGAAAAATCAATTATTCATTTAAATTATTAGTTTATTTAATTAACATAACTAAGCCAAATATAAATAAAATATGATCACTAAAAATTCTAAACAAGAAGAATATAAACATATATGTGAGCTATGCTTATGCTCAAACTTGAAATAACAACTTATGATTTGGTCAAGTTAAGTCCAATCTATGATTCCTTGACTCGACTCAGCTTGATTACAACTTCGTTTATACTATTTAGGCTCTAAGTTATGATTTAGGAGTGCACATTATTTGGTCAAAAACTAAAAAGTTAAATTAAGCTAAACAAGTTTGGTTGATTCACTTCGGCTTCAAACATGCATTTTAGTTTTTAATTTTTAATAGTTTAGAATTTGGTTTTTGTTTTACGAGTCAATTTTTATTTTTATTTTAATTGAACAAACCATAAAAATTAAAATTTTATATTCTATTTTAAATTTAATATCAAATACACCGAAACAAATTAAATTTTACATAGTATACCTTATTTTGATTGAAATAAATAGTGGATTCAAGAAATTAAATAGACATAATACACATCATAATTCATTATATTTGTTCATAACTACACGACAAGTAACAAATATATTTCGATTTATTCATAACTGAGTCGTTTAAATCAAATTAAAATTTAGTTTGGTTGATTTATTTTATTTTTTCGAGAAATTTGAGCCCGAAAGATAATATAAGTGATTCAAATCAACGATGAAAAATTATACTCTCAATTTCTATATCATGATAGGTGAGTTTGGTCCGATTTTATCAAAATATTGGCTTCAATTTATTAAAAATAATTTTGAACAACTTTTTGCTTGCTTTGCATTCTAAACCACTACATAGCTCTGTTTGGAGAGTTGATTTCATGGTGTTTTTTAAAAATTTATGCGATGTGAAGTTGCTTTTTTCAACATGATTTCTGAATTTGTGGTAGTTGTAAGAAAATTATACATCTATAATTCTTACCATAGCTTTCTAAAATGTTAATTTCTTGGACTTTGTTTGAGGGGGTTTCACATTTGGGAATAATAGAAAAATATCATAAAAATGGATCGCGGGGCTTGGATGGGAGAGGGGAAGGTGATTTTGTGTGGGTTCGTTGCCGGCGAGAGGTGAGGATTGGGCGGTTTTCAGGACTTTGACAGTTGGATGGCAATGAACAACGAGGACCAGTGCGAGGAGGGCAAAGAGTAGGAGAGGTAGTTAGCGGCGAGCTCAAAGGTGGGAAGAGGTGCAGTGGCGGGAACTCACGACCAGAAGAGATGAGAGACTCGCAGGGCTTGTAGGGAAGGAGGTGGCTGTTTTCTCGGTCTAGATGAACAGAGAGATCGGAACGTCATCCGAACGGAGGAAAGAAGGGGAGTAGTCGTGATTTCAAAATGGCGGAAAAGAATGCTGCGGTAGACTCGTTTACAACGAAGTTAATCTGTCAAACGGTATATCAACATTCTCACAACCGTATCTACGATATATCGACGTTATCAAACGAACCCTTCATTAAAATTTTATAATTACTTTTAAAAAAAGTAACAACCATCATAAATAGATCATTAATTTTGAATTTCGTTTGTAATGACCACCAAATTGAAAAACACTCATCCAAATAAAAAATTATTACATACATACATCCTACTCAATATTGTGAATGGTGAATAAGCTCTTTGGNGACGAGCATGAGGTGAAGCTGACTGGTTTAAGTAGGAAAATAAGGAATTTCTTATTTATTTAAATAGCCAGAGTTCAAAAATCCATAACTTTGTGTAGAAAAATCACAAAAATAAAATAAAAATACCCACTTGCTTAGTGAACAGAGGAGAATTACGTGAAAATATTTTCATGTCCATTTGAAGCATATTTTATTTTTAAATCAATTAAATTGTGTTTTCCTTGTTTTGATTCTCCGTTTGTATAGACATTTCAGCGTGGCATGGGACCATGGGGCCTTTGATGTCTCTGTTGTTAGGCATCTCTCCTGATTTTTTTAAGTTCACGGGGTATCTCTAATTAGAGATATCTAATTTTCAAGTTAATGGTCCCTATTTTGGTATACAAATAATAATAATTAAAATACTCATAAAAAATATAAAATTTATTTTGGTAAGTTCACTGTGGTCAGGGAATCCTAAGAAAAATATAAACTTGATCCAACTCATTGAAAATAACCATAATTGTAACCATTGAAAATAACTCATTCAACTCATTAAAAATGAAAAGAAAATTAAGGAGTAATTATAAATGTAAATGACATAAAAAATATTCCAAACTGCAATTAATATTAGAGGATCTCCTCAAAAAATCCTCAAGTCCATTGGAGTTATTTTGACCATTCAAATGGATTAATTAAGTGAAATCATATTTTTGGCATTAAAATAATTCTAATAATTAAAATACAATTAAAAAAATTACAAAATTAGTTTTAGGAGCTTCTTATGATTAGAGGAATTTAAGAAAAATAAAAATTAAATTAAAATAAATACTTCATTTTTAGCTATTTTTAGCATTTAAATAATTAAGAATTAATTAAAAATCATAAAAATTGTAAAATGGTAAAAACATACTAAAATGTCAAATTTGGCTTCCTAATCACTTGAGACTGATTAAAATAATTTTCCTAATTTTCTAAGTCAAAATATTAATTTTAAAGGCTTAAAAATGAATTTTCTCTATTTTTTCACTAAAATAATTCCAATAATTAAAATATAAGCCACAAAAATATGAGATTTGTTTTTTTGTGTTTCTAAGACTTGGAGAGATATAATAAAAATATAAAACTTAATTTTACACTTAAATATTATTTTATATTTATTAATGCTCAAAACAAACAAATAATTCTAATAATTAAATTAAACCTTTAAAAATCATAAAGATTAGT
>JXCR01115023.1:152995-240193 GCA_002079205.1 Phalaenopsis hybrid cultivar | reverse complement strand
AATTTTTTAGTGCCGACAATGACACATACAAAAATAAGATATTTTGATGTGATTTTAAACTCATACAATGCAATCAATGAAAATATGAACACATGCACAAAAATGGAGATGTGATCATGCTCGTGATGAAGATAAGCTTGTTCTAATGATCTCATGAGTAAACTTTAGGGGTAAATGACAGAACAAAGTGAGTGTCACAAAGCAACAGACGACCACTTTCATTTACCCTGCATGAAGGAATTCCATAGAGAAAACCTAAGTGCTTAGGACTTGCGTTGGGGAGTCTAACCTGGCGCCTAGGCGCCCAGGGCTAGTGCTAAGGAGCCTGTCTGGCCCAAAAAACCCTGATTTTCACCAGAAACCTACGGAAAAGGATTTTTTTTTATCCTTAAGCTACGAGAGGTCACATATGACCAAAATATGGTCCCATACTCTAAAATTTAGAATTTTTAAGAGCCTTACACCAATGGTTTCGGTGCCAGCGGGCACCTTGAATTACCATCGGGGTACTACGTTCTAAACCCTAGATTTCTCAAAAATGCCCATGGGAAGCTTTGATGGGTTCCTTTGACCACAAAAGACTCCATATGGATATGTCATGATCTCTAAACACCAGAATGGTGGCAGAACATGTCCTATGTCCTGAATGAGCCCTTCCACAATGAATTCTCAAAGGTAAAGTCAAATCATCGCGGACCCTGATTTCGTGTCCCGAACACGTACCAGGAAGTCTCAAATGGGTGCCTTGAGCTACGGGATGCTATGAATGAGCAGCGAGTCGTCCCGAGTTAGTCAAGGGGAGAAGATTTTTTTTCCATCTTACATAAAATCAATATAATGTTTATTTGAAGCTTACCAACTCACTTAAATTGATAACTTAAACATATATTGATTTAAAAAATCTTGATATATCATTAACAATACTGATAACTTCTTTGATGATATACTTGATTTAAGTGCAATTGACAAAACATATTTAATGTGAATGTGACAGTCATGACTTTCTAAATCCGTTATTCGACAATCATTGATGTTAACTGATCATGATATATTTCTTACATATCCTCTAGGCATTCCATATTTTTGAGGACTTCACAAAACATATGTTTCTCTTTCTCTATCATTGTGAAGCATGTTGATGATAAATAATATTTACCATTTTTTGAAATACTAAGTTGTAGTTCTCTCTTCACGCCAATATCAATCAAATCTTATCAAGATTGCAAATTATATTTTGATATCTCAAGGTATAATAGAGTGCATATAAAATTATCACAATATTTTTTCTATATGTGTAAAATCCAAGTTATGTGGCCAAATTGTACACCCAACAACACAAACTGAAATATATATATATTTTCCCTTCCATTTCAAAACATTATCCAACTCTTTCAAAATTTTTGTTTATTTATAAATTGAATTTTTAGATTGATAAGAAAAATCAATTATTCATTTAAATTATTAGTTTATTTAATTAACATAACTAAGCCAAATATAAATAAAATATGATCACTAAAAATTCTAAACAAGAAGAATATAAACATATATGTGAGCTATGCTTATGCTCAAACTTGAATAACAACTTATGATTTGGTCAAGTTAAGTCCAATCTATGATTCTTTGACTCGACTCAACTTGATTACAACTTCGTTTATACTATTTAGGCTCTAAGTTATGATTTAGGAGTGCACATTATTTGGTAAAAAACTAAAAAGTTAAATTAAGCTAAACAAGTTTGTTTGATTCAGTTCGGCTTCAAAAATGCATTTTAGTTTTTAATTTTTAATAGTTTAATATTTGGTTTTTGTTTTACGAGTCAATTTTAATTTTTATTTTAATTGAACAAACCACAAAAATTAAAATTTTATATTCTATTTTAAATTTAATATCAAATACACGGAAACAAATTAAATTTTACATAGTATACCTTCTTTTGATTGAAATAAATAGTGGATTCATGAAATTAAATAGATATAATACACATCATAATTCATTATATTTGTTCATAACTAAACGACAAGTAACAAATATATTTCGATTTATTCATAACTGAGTTGTTTAAATCAAATTAAAATTTAGTTTGGTTGATTTATTTTATTTTTTTTGAGAAATTTGAGCCCGAAAGATAATATAAGTGTTCANTATATATATATATATATATATATATATATATATATATATATATATATATATATATATATATATTAAGATTTTGAAAATCCATTAGAGCTCATGCCAAAAACGCTCCATCCAAATCGACGATCCTCATCCCCTGGACAGTGATCACTGATTCGTGGTTTTCCTGTGAATAAACCCTAGTTCTAAATCTGACGGACGATAACAAAGGAAGTGCCTAACTTCGGATCGCTCCTCCATCCAACGGCTCAGACCAATCGATAACCCTTGTTAAAATCCCTAGCTCANCTCATCCCCTGGACAGTGATCACTGATTCGTGGTTTTCCTGTGAATAAACCCAAGTTCTCAATCTGACGGACGATAACAATGGAAGTGCCTAACTTCGGATCGCTCCGCCATCCAACGGCTCAGACCAATCGATAATCCTCATTAAATTCCCTAGTTCATCTTCTTCCCGCTCTCGGAAAGAAAAACAGCTCCACNCTCATCCCCTGGACAGTGATCACTGATTCGTGGTTTTCCTGTGAATAAACCCAAGTTCTCAATCTGACGGACCATAACAATGAAAGTGCCTAACTTCGGATCGCTCCGCCATCCAACGGCTCAGACCAATCGAAAATCCTTATTAAATTCCCTAGTTCATCTTCTCCCGCTCTCGGAAAGAAAAACAGCTCCAGTTCGTCGAAGCTAGGAAACGATGTCGGGCCGAGGCAAGGGAGGTAAGGGCTTGGGAAAGGGTGGAGCCAAGCGCCACCGCAAGGTTCTGCGCGACAACATCCAGGGCATCACCAAGCCAGCGATCCGTCGTCTCGCTCGCCGCGGTGGCGTGAAGCGCATCAGTGGCCTCATCTACGAGGAGACGCGAGGTGTGCTCAAGATCTTCCTTGAAAACGTCATCCGCGATGCTGTGACCTACACCGAGCACGCTCGCCGGAAGACCGTTACAGCCNGGGAAAGGGTGGAGCCAAGCGCCACCGCAAGGTTCTGCGCGACAACATCCAGGGCATCACCAAGCCAGCGATTCGTCGTCTGGCTCGCCGCGGTGGCGTGAAGCGCATCAGTGGTCTGATCTACGAGGAGACGCGAGGTGTGCTCAAGATCTTCCTTGAGAACGTCATCCGCGATGCTGTGACCTACACCGAGCACGCTCGCCGGAAGACCGTCACAGCGATGGATGTTGTTTATGCCCTCAAGCGTCAGGGTCGCACCCTCTATGGCTTCGGCGGTTAGCTTCTGCGGTTTCGTGCTTTTCTTAGGGTCTGTGATAACTTTCTCTGTCGTTTGTTTTTTTTTTTTTTTGTTTTTTTTTTGTAGTTTTTAACAGATTTTGATGTAAGATGTATTGAAGCTAATCCTGTTTTGCGATGGTTGGGTTTCTTTTGGTGTTTCTGGGGATTTGGCTGATGTTGTTTAGAAGTAGGGATCTTTATGAAATGCTTCCTGCTCTGAATGGCAAAGAAAGTTAATTTGCATATTGAATTCGCAATGAGATGTTTGTTTGGATGTTTAGCTTTCAGTTTCAATGGGGTGTGTATAAAAAAAATACAATTATTTTGTGATTTGCATGAATACATTGATTTAGTTGATTTGGTGTGATTTATTGAGCCTATTGTTTATTATATTTCATTTATTTGTATTGTAAATATTGTGATCATCGATCATACTTGTTTGAATATCTTTATGTATATGTATTTATTTTAGTTCATTACGATCAGGTTTGTAATTGCATAAGCTGTTTGTGATGGCTTGATGCCTTCTTGGCAGTATTAAAGTAATCATCTTAGATTTATTTGATATATATAGTAGCACAAACCCCACCCATACCTACTACTGCAAGGGTACAATATGTGCTTGTATTAGACCTCTTCCTATAAATAGGTTAGTTTATTTCGTGGATAAAGGTTATAGAATTTTACTGTTCAGTACCCTACCCTCCCTCCCTCCCTCCCCATCTTTTGATTTGTGACGCACTACTTTTTTGGGCGTCTCTCATATATGTTTTGAATTTAACATTCTAGAAGATATGGTGATACGGTGAGTGTACTCTTATTTTTAACAAGAAGAGAAATACAAAGATGATGGAGAGATGGGAGCAACTAGGAGTTGCTAACATAGTTCCCCTACGAGACAACATAGAGGAACACGAAGGAATGCATGGCGTTTGAGTACTCAAATAATGAAACAGGTGAGGGGCCATATCGCCAAAATCCTAAGAGCTGTTGTAGCCCTAATAGAAGTTTGGGCCTCATAAGAGCGTAATCCATCTTAGGTGGTGCCAGTGCATAATGGTTGGAAGGCGAACACCGTTCCTGAGGAAGTTGATGACTATCGATGGCAAGGCAACGTGAGATCCACAAATGAAAAGACAGCAAAGCGCATTGAAAGGCCATGAAAATCGAAAAATCCTTTCTCCCTCCAAAATATTTGAAGCGGAGCATTTAGAAAAAATTTAAATTACTGACCTTTGAAGTCTATAGAGGGCTTTAGGTGGTTCTGTGGGCTTTTGGTCGAGAGCATCTCTCAATAATTTTATTGATTTCAAGAGGTTCTTGGCGCAATTGGCTAGCGCCCGGAGATCCACCAAGAGCATCCAATCCTTGTGCCAACCCAAGAAATGAGAACAGGAGAAATCTTGTACATTCATCACACTTTTTTAGTAACCTCGAAGTCGATGCAATCATAGTCGCCTTGAAATAGGTTAAGAGATTTGAGAGATTTTCCTATAACCTCTGTATTAACGAGCCCCAAGGCTTGGTAAAACTATTAGAGAGGGCCATTAAGCATATACTAGTGGAGGAAATCACTTCCAAAGGAAAGAAGGCTGCCCAAACTAGAAAAGAGCTACCTCCGGCTGCGAGTCAAAGGGATGGAGAAACAGGCTACATGTCCGACATTGTTTCGAAGAAGGCCAATCCTTTTGAAATAATGGAGAAATTAGTTGGTACCACAATCACAACAAATAAGCGAGATTATGAGTCCCATGGCCACTTCGGTACTATGAGAGGCCAACAAAATGCTATGAGCAATCATTCTGAGATTATGAAGGCAGGCGAGCTACTCCTCTTGAGGGTGTCAATGGCAGAAATTGTGGATGTTATTCAAGGCAAACAACACTTAAAGGAGTCCACACCAATTAAAGTAGGAGGCTTTCTTCGAGACACGAGAAAATATTGCAAATACCATCGGGATCAGGACTAAAACATGAAGGAATGTAGAGACCTCCAAAATCTCGTCAAGGAGTTAATTAAGGTAGAAAAGTTGAAAAGAGTTCATGGCCACATGACTCGGGCCAATAATAAGGGAAGATGCCAGCGTTGGAGGTCTTGCTTGTGCTCGCTCGAACACATGTCATCCATATTGTTGTGATAATCCCATGAAGATTATGCTCATGTTTTCCTCCCCCCTACCTTCTGTACTCATAAAAAAGTTTTGGGTTAAATTTATTTTATGCTCTCTTAGCAATGTCAAGTCTACCACCTTTTTATCTGTTAAAAATGCATACAAAATAAAAGAGTGCCACACTATTAGAAGATAAAACATTTAAGATTGGAAAAATCTTGGGGCTGGGGGAAGACAAACAATTTGGGGATTTGGAGAAAAGTAGTTTGTCAGTTGCGGCGCTAAGATCGCTCATTTGAGCACTAAAAGAGGATTGTCAACCACAACGCCAAGATCGTCAGACTAAGCATTAAAACAAGATTGACAACTAGAACACAAAGATCACTCGATTTAGCAATAAAAAAAGACTGTCAACCGCGACTCCAAGAGCCGGACTGAGCATTAAAATAATGTCGGTCGCGTCACAAGAATTGCCCGGCTCAGTACTAAAAGGAGACCGTCAGCCGCGGTGACAAATTGTCTAGCTAACATTAAAAGAAAATTGCCAGTGACAACACCAAGATTGTCTGGTTGGGCACTAAATGACGACTATTAGTCGAGGCATCAAGATCACCCGACAAACATTAAAGAAGATTGCAAGTTGTGATTCCAAGATCGTCTGGCTGAGCACTAGAAGAAAGCTCCAAGTTCGCCCAACTACGCACTAAAAGTAGAATACCAGTTGCAGAAGATCACCCGATTGAGAATTAAAAGAAGACTTCTAGCTACAGTTCTAAGATTGCCTGACTAGGGAATGAATGAAGAGTGTCAGCCGCAATTCTAAGATAAATTGACTTGGCACTAAAAGAAGATTGCCAATCGTAGTGCCAAAATTTCTTGACTAAGCATTGAAAGAACATTGTCAGCTGCAGCGTCGAGATCGTTTGACTGAGCATTAAAAGATGACTGTCAACCGCGGCACCATGATCTCCCGACTAAGCATTAAAAAATGACTACCAGTCGTGACGCCAAGATTGCCCGACTGGACACTAAATGAAGACTATTAGCGACACGCCAAGATTGTCAGCCATAGTGCCATGATCGCACTAAAAGAAGGCTACCAACCACACACCAAGATTGTCGGCTAAGTGGTAAAAAAAAGACTACCAGCAATGACGTCAAAATTGACTGGCTGAGTGTCAAAGGAAGATTGCCAACCACGACGCCAAGATCGCCTGACTTAACATTAGATAAAAGTGTTTGCTGCGATGCCTAGATTACCCAAACAAGCACTAAGTGAAGCCGGCCAAGTATGGTGACAAGATCACCTTGTAAAGCNGTTGATTTGGTGTGATTTATTGAGCTTATTGTTTATTATATTTCATTTATTTGTATTGTAAATATATTGATCATCGATCATACTTGTTTGAACATCTTTATGTATATGTATTTATTTTAGTTCATTACGATCAGGTTTGTAATTGCATAAGCTGTTTGTGATGGCTTGATGCCTTCTTGGCAGTATTAAAGTAATCATCTTAGATTTATTTGATATATATAGTAGCACAAACCCCACCCATACCTACTACTGTAAGGGTACAATATGTGCTTGTATTAGGACTTCTTCCTATAAATAGGTTAGTTTATTTCGTGGATAAAGGTTATAGAATTTTACTGTTCAATACGATACCCTCCCTCCCTCCCTCCCTCCCTCCCTCCCCATCTTTTGATTTGTGACGCTCTACTTTTTTGGGCGTGTCTCATATATGTTTGAATTTAACATTTTAAAAGATACGGTGGTATGGTGAGTGTACTCTTATTTTTAACAAGAAGAGAAATACAAAGATGATAGAGAAATGGGAGCAACTAGGAGTAGCTAACATAGTTCCCCTATGAGGCAACATGGAGGAACACAAAGGAATGCATGGGGTTGAGTACTCAAATAATGAAACAGGTGAGGGGCCATATCGCCAAAATCCTAAGAGCTGTTGTAGCCCTAATAGGAGCTTGGGCCTCATAAGAGCATAATCCATCTTAGGTGGTGCCAGTGCATAATGGTTGGAAGGCGAACACCTTTCCTGAGGAAGTTGATGACTATCAATACCAAGGCAACGTGAGATCCACAAATGAAAAAACAGCAAAGCGCATTGAAAGGCCATGAAAATCGAAAAATCCTTTCTCCCTCCAAAATATTTGAAGCGGAGCATTTAGAAAAATTTAAATTACTGACCTTGGAAGCCTATAGAGGGCTTTAGGTGGTTCCGTGGGCTTTTGGTCGAGAGCATCTCTCAATAATTTTATTGATTTCAAGATGTTCTTGGGGCAATTGGCTAGCGCCCGGAGATCCTCCAAGAGCATCCAATCCTTGTGCCAACCCAAGAAATGAGAACAGGAGAAACCTTGTACATTCATCACACTTTTTTTAGTAGGAAATAATAGAGGTAAACAACCTCGAAGTCGATGCAATCATAGTTGCCTTGAAATAGGTTATGAGATTTGAGAGATTTTCCTATGACCTGTGTATTAATGAGCCCCAAGGCTTGGTAAAACTATTAGAGAGGGCCATTAAGCATATACTAGTGGAGGAAATCACTTCCAAAGGAAAGAAGGCTGCCCAAACTAGAAAAGAGCTACCTCCGGCTGCGAGTCAAAGGGATGGAGAAACAGGCCACATGTCCGACATTGTTTCGAAGAAGGCAAATCCTCTTGAAATAATGGAGAAATTAGTTGTTATCACAATCACAACAAATAAGCGAGATTATGAGTCCCTTGGCTACTCCGGTACTATGAGAGGCCAACACAATGCTATGAGCAATCATTCTGAGATTATGAAGGCAGGCGAGCTACTTCTCTGAGGGTGGCAATGGCAGAAATTGTGGATGTTATTCAAGGCAAACAACACTTCAAGGAGTCCACACAATCAAAGTAGGAGGTTTTCTTCGAGATGAGAACACATTGCAAATACCATCGGGATCAGGACTAAAATATGGAGGAATGTAGAGACCTCCAAAATCTCATCAAGGAGTTAATTAAGGTAGAAAAGTTGAAAGAGTTCATGGCCACATGACACTCGGGCCAATAATAAGGGAAGATGCTAGCGTTGGAGGTCCTGCTTGTGCTCGCTCGAACACATGTCATCCATATCGCTGTGATAATCCCATGAAGATTATGCTCATGTTTTCCTCCCCCCTACCTTCTGTACTCATAAAAAAGTTTTGGGTTAAATTTATTTTATGCTCTCTTAGGAATGTCAAGTCTACCACCTTTTTATCCGTTAAAAATGCATACAAAATAAAAGAGTGCCACACTAATAGAAGATAAAACATTTAAGATTGGAAAAATCTTGGGGCTGGGGGAAGACAAAAGCAATTTGGGGATTTGGAGAAAAGTAGTTTGTCAGTTGCCGCGCTAAGATCGCTCATTTGAGCACTAAAAGAGGATTGTCAACCGCAACGCCAAGATCGTCAGACTAAGCATTAAAACAAGATTGACAACTAGAACACGAAGATCACTCGATTTAGCAATAAAAGAAGACTGTCAACCGCGACTCCAAGAGCCGGACTGAGCATTAAAAGAAGACTGTCGGTCGCGTCACTAGAATTGCCCGGCTCAGTACTAAAAGAAAACCGTCAGCCGCGGTGACAATTTGTCTGGCTAACATTAAGAGAAAATTGCCAGTGACAACACCAAGATTGTCTGGCTGGGCACTAAATGACGACTATTAGTCGAGGCATCAAGATCACCCGACAAACATTAAAGAAGATTGCAAGTTGTGATTCCAAGATCGTCTGGCTGAGCACTAGAAGAAAGCTCCAAGTTCGCCCAACTACGCACTAAAAGTAGAATACTAGTTGGAGAAGATCACCCGATTGATAATTAAAAGAAGACTTCTAGCTACAGTTCCAAGATTGTCTGACTAGGGAATGAATGAAGACTGTCAGCCACAATTCTAAGATAAATTGACTTGGCACTAAAAGAAGATTGCCAACCGTAGTGCCAAAATTTCTCGACTAAGCATTAAAAGAACATTGTCAGCTGCAGCGTCGAGATCGTTTGACTTAGCATTTAAAGATGACTGTCAACTGCGGCACCATGATCACCCGACTAAGCATTAAAAAATGACTACCAGTCGTGACGCCAAGATTGCCCGACTGGACACTAAATGAAGACTATTAACCACACGCCAAGATTGTCAGCCACAGTGCCATGATCGCACTAAAAGAAGGCTACCAGCCACACGCCAAGATTGTCGGCTAAGTGGTAAAAAAATGACTACCAGCAACGACGTCAAAATTGACTGGCTGAGTGTCAAAGGAAGATTGCCAACCACGACGCCAAGATCGCCTGACTTAACATTAGATGAAAGTGTTAGCTGCGATGCCTAGATTACCCGGACAAGCACTAAGTGAAGCCGGCCAAGTATGGTGACAAGATCACCTTGTAAAGCCTAGATCCAAAGATGATCAATTGTAACTCTTTAAGATGGGCTGCCTAAAAAAAAAAAAAAACAAAGCATCATACTTAGGCCCCGTTTGGGGCAGCTTAAAACAGTGGGCGGCGTTTTCAGGCGTTTTGAAAACGCCGCCTTACTGTTTGAATAACACGTTTACCCTGCGTGCTGAAAATCTTGAATTTTGTTTTAGGAATGACGTTGCCCGCGGGATCATACCGGCGGTCCGCGTTGCCTTGTCGCGTTTTCTCTTGAATTACTCTGCTACTCTCGCGATCGAACCCCTGCTCTTGTGCCTCTCGGATTCAGCATTTCTTCCTCCTTCATTCGTGATCGAGCTCGCAAACCCGCTCCCTGCTTCGTTCGCGATCGAGCTCGCAAACCTGCTCCCTGCTTCGTTCGTGATCGAACTGTAGCCCTTTCCTTCCTCCTCTCTGATTCGCTATTCTAGGGTTTCCTCCTCTCTGAAGTCGACGGCACCGAAGCCCTTTCTTCCTTCCCCTCTATGCCAAAACTTTTCAACTATTCTAGGGTTTCCTCCTCTCTGAAATCGCATGAGTGCTTCTACCCTTTCATTGTTTGCACAAAGCCATCAAGAAGAGCGCAAGAAATCCCTTCCGTTTTGCAAGCTTTGTAAGTTGAAGCTATCTCTATCTCATTTTTGGCAATTGGAACTTTTCAACTTCATTTTGATTGAATTTTGAATTCTTTGCCTTATCAAAGGTTTATGTAAATAAATAAGTTTNGTTTGCACAAAGCCATCAAGAAGAGCGCAAGAAATCCCTTCCGTTTTGCAAGCTTTGTAAGTTGAAGCTATCGCTATCTCATTTTTCGCAATCGGAACTTTTCAACTTCACTTTGATTGAATTTTGAGTTCTTTGCTTTATCAAAGGTTTATGTAAATAAATAAGTTTAGTAAATCTTCTCTTAAGCAATCCCTATCTAGAAAAGGATTCTATAGGTGTAAGGAAATAAATAAGTTCAGTAAAGCTTTGGCCTTTACATGATGTAAGCTTGTATGATGTAAGCCTTTATATGATGTAAGCCTCTTTGGAACATTTGGAATAGCATGAACTTCTTATATTCAGTCAATGATGGTTTAAAAATTCTCATTTAATGCTTTTTGCCAGGGCAAAATTTGGATGGATTCTAATCTTGGCATAAAGAAGGCATCTATTTAGTGTTCTTATTTTATTTTTCTTTGTTGTTTACTGTTTTATCGATTAAACTTTTTATATCTTTTTCCTCTCACTTCTTGAGGAGGGTTTACTAACTTTTCAATAATTGTAAAAAAAAAAAAAAAAGTGCATCCTTCCTATATGCCATTAGTCACTTTAAACTATAGTAGTCATTGGATGTGTACCGAGTGATTCAAATTTCAAAGCAAGGGCAATTTATGTATCACTCAATGGATTCACATTTAAACACAAAGTCTATGTAATCCTTTAAACATTTAAATAGAAATAATAACAAATATTTTTGTAGTCATGAAATTCATTTAGCAAATAGTTAAGTCTCTTTTTATTTTAAATATTTGTGTATTAATTTACATTGCCACAAAAGCTCATGCTTTAACATCATTTCACTCATCAATTTTAGACTCATTTCATAGTTTGGATTTCGAACTCAATTTTGCTTAATTCTAGTTTTTGTTTTTTATTTTTTATTTTTTTCATTTGGAAGATTTACATACATACCATTCAATGTACATATCATGCACCCAAACTTTAATTTTTTTTGTTGTGGGAGTTTCTTTGCTTATATGTTTACGTTTATAATTTAATTCTCGCTTCCTTTTCAGTCTAACATGAGCTATTCGCGAACAACGAGCCGTTTTGACAGCCATAGTTATGATGCACATTTTCATCTAATTAGTTGATACACATATTTTGTCTTATTTTTTCTCAACACTTGACAAGTTCAAATATAGCCAAATGTGCTATTATTTTAGCTTTAATTTATAATATTAAATTATCTTGTTTGCATTTTTTTTATTGCATCGGCGAGCAAATAAATATGGAGGATGAAATTTTAAATAAATGTTATTGATTCCTTTATGTGAAAGATGTTTCCCCTTACTGATCTATATAAGTCTGTATGTAAAGTTATTAACTGTCCAATTTAATGGATTGGTCTTATGTTAAATTTCTTCTATCCAGTGTCTTTTAAGAATAATGAAGTTGCTTAAATATTTGTTTGATGTGATCGGATATGTTTTAATTTTTAGTATTTCTTTTATCAAGTGCATTTTACTTTTGTATGTGTAACATATTTGTTTGATGTGATCAGATATGTTTTAGTTATATAAATATAAATCAACTTTTTTATATTTTCTTGTCTGAATATTTTTCTTTAATTTTGTTGAGAACATAACAAATTCCGCTGCACTGATTATTTATTTAATTAAAAAAAAAATTACAAATAAGTTGTTTACAGAACGCACTAACTAAACAGCTAAACAGCTTATTCAAAATAGGGGCAGAATGATCAATTTTCCAGGATCAGCTGTTTTTCATAAGCGCCAACCAAACAGCCAGACAGCTTATTNATGGTTGGGTTTCTTTTGGTGTTTTTGGGGATTTGGCTGTTGTTGTTTAGAAGTAGGGATCTTTATGAAATGCTTCCTGCTCTGAATGGCAAAGAAAGCTAATTTGCATATTGAATTCGCCATGAGATGTTTGTTTGGATGTTTAGCTTTCAGTTTCTATGGGTGGATAAAAAAATACATTTTTTTTGTGATTTGCATGAATACATTGATATTGTTGATTTGGTGTGATTTATTGAGCTTATTGTTTATTATATTTCATTTATTTGTATTATAAATATTGTGATCATCAATTATACTTGTTTGTATATCTTTATGTATATGCATTTATTTTAGTTCATTACGATCAGGTTTGTAACTGCATAAGCTGTTTGTGATGGCTTGATGCCTTCTTGGCAGTATTAAAGTAATCATCTTAGATACCCTACGAGACAACATAGAGGAACATGAAGGAATGCATGGCGTTGAGCACTCAGATAATGAAACAGGTGATGTGCCATATCGCCAAAATCCTAAGAGCTGTCGTAGCCCTAATAGGAGCTTGGGCCTCATAAGAGCATAATCCATCTTAGGTGGTGCCAGTGCATAATGGTTGGAAGGCGAACACCGTTCTTGAGGAAGTTGATGATTATCAGTACCAGGACAACGTGAGATACACAGATGAAAAGACAGCAAAACAAATTGAAAGGCCATGCAAGTTGAGAAATCCTTTCTCCCTCCAAATATTTGAAGCGGAGCTTTTAGAAAAATTTAAATTACTGACCTAGGAAGCCTATAGAGGGCTTTAAGTGGTTCCATGGGCTTTTGGTCGGGAGCATCAATAATTTTGTTGATTTCAAAAGGTTCTTGGCGTAGTCCTTGTGCCAACGCAAGAAATGAGAACATGAGAGACTTTGTACATTCATCACATTTTTTAGTAAGAAGTAATAGAGGTAAACAACCTTGAAGTCGATGCGATTGTAGTTGCCTTGAAACATGCCTTGAGGTTTGGGAGATGTTCCTATGACCTGTGTATTAATGAGCCCCAAGACTTGGTAAAACTATTAGAGAGGGCCATTAAGCATATACTAGTGGAGGAAATCACTTCCAAAGGAAAAAGAGCTACCTCCGGCTGCTACAAGTCTGAGGGAGGTAGAAACATGCCACATGTCCAACATTATTTCGAAGAAGGCCAGTCCTCCCGAAATAGTGGAGAAACTAGTTGGTACCACAATCACAACAAATAAGCGAGATTATGAGTCGCTTGGCTATGAGCAATCATTTTGAGATTATGAATGGTAGAAATTATGGATGCTATTCAAGGCAAACAACACTTCAAGTAGTCCACACCAATCAGAGCAGGAGGCTTTCTTTGAGACACGAGAAAATGTTGCAAATACCTCGATCACGACTAAAACATGGAGGAATGTAGAGACCTCCAAAATCTCGTAAAGGAGTTCATTAAGGTAGAAAAGCTGACATAGTTCATGGCCGCACGACACTCGGGCCAATAACAAGGGAAGATGCCAGCGTTGGAGGTTCTGCTTGTGCTTGCTCGAACACATGTCATCCATATAGCCGTGATAATCACATGAAGATTATGCTCATCTTTTCCTCCTCCCTACCTTTTGTACTCATAAAAAATTTTGGGTTAAATTTATTTTCTGCTCTCTTAGCAATGTCAAGTCTACCACTTATTTATTCGCTAAAAATGCATGCAAAATAAACGGGTGCCACACTAATAGAAGATAAAACTTTTAAGATTGGAAAAATCTTGGGGAACTCGGGGGAAGATAAAGAAGCAATGTGGGGATTTAGAGAAAAAGAAACTGTCAGTTGCGGCACTAAGATCGCTCATTTGAGCACTAAAAGAGGATTGTCAACAGCAACGTCAAGATCGTCAGACTAAACATTAATAAAAGATTGACAATTAGAACAAGAAGATCACTCGATTGAGCAATAAAAGAAGACTGTCAACAGCGACTCTTGACTGAGCATTAAAAGAAGATCGTCAGTCGCGACACTAGAATTTCCCGGCTCAGTACTAATAGAAGACAATTAGCCGTAGTGCCAAAATTGTCTGGCTAACATTAAAAGAAAATTGTGAGTGACAGCACCAAGATTGTCTGGCTGGGCACTAAATGACGACGATTAGTTGTGGCATCAAGATCGCCCGACAATCATTAAAGAAGATTGAAAGTTGCGACTCCAAGATCGTCTGGCTGAGCACTAGAAGAAAGCTCCAAGTTCGCCCAACTAAGCACTAAAAGTAGAATACTAGCCGCGGAAGATCACTCAATTGAGAATTAAAAAAAAAGACTTCTAGCTACGGTTTTAAGATTGCCTGATTAGGGAATGAATGAAGACTGTCAGCTGCAATTCTAAGATAAATCGACTTGGCACTAAAACAATATTGCCAACCGCAGTGCCAAAATTTCTCGACTAAGCATTAAATGAACATTGTCAGCTGCAGCGTCGAGATCGTTTGACTGAGCATTAAAAGATGACTGTCAACCGAAGCACCATGATCACCCGACTAAGCATTAAAAAATGACTGTCAGTCGCGACACTAAGATTGCCCGACTGGACACTGAATGAAGACTACTAGCCACGACATCAAGATCACCCGGTTGAGCATTAAAAAAAGATTGTCAGCCATAGTGCCATGATCGCACTAAAAGAAGGCTACCAGCCACACACCAAAATTGTCGGCTAAGCTGTAAAAAATAGATTGTCAGCAATGACGTCAAAATTGACTGGCTGTGTGTTAAAGGAAGATTGCCAACCACGACGCCAAGACTGCCCGACTTAACATTAGATGAAAGTGTTAGCCGCGATGCCTAAATTACCCGGTCAAGCACTAAGTGAAGCCAGCCAAGTATGGTGACAAGATCACCTGACAAAGCCTAGATCCAAAGATGATCAATTGTAACTCTAAGATGGGCTGCCTAAAAAAGAAAAACAAAGCATCATACTTAGTTAAACTATGGTCGAGTTGTGACAACGCAAATCCAGCAGCAACCACTCATCAAATGACTCGCCACTCAAGATCCCCATAGAATATGAAGCAACAAGACACAAAGGTACAAATCAGAAGGTACAAAAGACAACTGAGTTGCCTCATCACAAAGAAAAACATGTAATTTTTATAATCAAGAAATTGTTACATTTACAAGTATTGATTATGAAAATTATATACAAAGAGTACTGTTCAAAAAAGAAAGGAAGTGAGAAGTTTAAGCTTTAGGAGGCTGACTGGAGATGCTGTGCTCTTTTTCAGCATCCAAATTGACCCTGTATAGCTCATCAGAACTAGCAATCAAGATCACAAACTCCCCGAGAACCACCAACCGACCTAACATTCTTGACAGGAAGATCGATAAACAAAATACCCCTACCAGGTAAACCCGCACCTCCCCTCATCTCTCCTATTGGTCCCCACTTGATCGAAAGTCTCCCTGACAAATCAAACGATCCCTCAGCTTCTCGGCCACTAAGAGAGGCTGCATCATGAGATAAGTATTAAAACTAACAGAGATCCAAAATTTCCTACCAGCAAAGGTCGCCTCCTCGATCGAGACCTTACAAATCACATTCAAGATGACAAAATTGTTAAAAAAGAACTCACCTGCAAGGTCATTTTTTCTACCTATCGTCGTGACGAACTTTTCTCTTGTCGTTGTCACTCTCTGTTGGTCCTCATCTACCCTAGACTCAACCTTCGTCCTCCTCTTGACTAAATGAGCGGCCGCTTCTTTTGAACGTTGGACCTTCGCAACAACAAAGGCAACACATAGCTCTGCGGTCATCTGACTAGACACTTCTGGGAATAAAACTCACCCTACAATCGCTGAGTCGTTATATTATGGAATTGAATGCAATTGACCCTCGATCTCATCCCCCTTGACCTGAGGAAAGTTTGTACCATTCCTCTTCCGAAAATAGATACGTACGGAACCGACCTAATTCCTCAACTCTTGGTGGAAGAGTCAATGAAAATTCACACTTTCAATATATAGCCTGGTGTTCCAGACCAACATATTGGAACCTCTTGGTCGGCCCAATATGGACACAGCCATCTGATTCCACTCATCGATGGACCTCAAAACACTTTTCCTTTACCAGATGAAGATGTAAGTAATAATCACCGCCATCGAATTTAGTTTGACCAGCGCAGGAATGACCCCATATCGGTTGAAAACTGACCGACACAATGGGAGCTGCAACCCATATCAAAGCATTCTCTAGTCTCATCAAATCATTGTCATATCTATGGGTCGCCCTTTCATCTAGATGGATAGCTCGCAACCTAATGGTAGGAAACAGAGGCCTTTTCAAAAATGGCTACATCTGACAATGACAGAATGAAATGTTCAAGAGCCGCCACCTTATCGAAAGTCTAAGGGGTCCTCTTCGGAGCCATATGAACCACAGGAAAGACAAGAAAAATCTAAGAGCCATAAATGGAAAGTCAGAAGGCATGCCCCTAAGACTCTGTCTGGGGCTGCTTTTTTCATGCTGCGATGCCCCAAACTGCAAACTCTTTCCGTTTGGCTCCCATCTTAGCGACCGAAGGAAGCTAAAGCGGGCGGAAAGTCGGTCGCGAGATCGACCTTGCGGCCCAACTTTCGCTTCTCGCGTTCGCGGGGAACATTCGATAACACCCCTGCCCTCTTCCGCTCGGGAAAAGTAACGAGCGGATCACAACATATAGAGCCAAAGCCCCTTCCTTACCTTCGAAGCCCCTCCCTGTTCGATCCTCCTACACGCAAGCTGCGATCCTCTTTAATGCGACAGAGCCGAAGCCCCTTCTTGCCTTCGAAGCCCTTCCTTGCTCGATCCTCCTACGCACAAGCTGTGATCCTCCCTGACGCAACAGAGCCGAAAGTCTCTTCTTGCCTCTTTTGTCCCAATTTGGTTTGATGAAGATGAATTTCGAGGGTTCGTTCACGAAGGACATGGTTTTGGACGAAATCGGGAGGGGAGCGTAGGCAATAGAGGAGGTCGGGGAGGAGAGGGTAAGGGAGAGATGGGTTTATGGTTTTAATTTATTTTTATTTTAATTTTAATTTTATTTATTTAATTAATTATTAATTCATATATTTTCAAATTAATAATAATTAAATAAATTTATATATTATTATTTAATGATTAATTAATTTATTTATAAACATATTTTTAAGTTTTAAATTATTTGATAAAAATAATTAACTATTAATTCATGTTAAATTATTGTTTATTAGATAATTTGTCTAATAAAAAAATTATTTTATATTCTGTTATAAACAACATTACTACACAGGAGCACGACCGTCTTTTGTCTAGAAACAGTTGACCTACAACTGTTTTCAGACAGCTGCAACAAACAACCAGCCAGTTTCCCCGCAGCATCTTCCTGGGGCAGCGCAACTGCAGCTGAAAAGCTGAGAAGCTGTAATTGCCCCAAACAGAGCATAAGGGTAGGGCTGTCAAAAAAGCTCGTTGTTCGCGAACAGTTCGTGTTCGTTTATGAGTAGTATTGGATCCAAATAGGGCTGTCAAAAAAGCTCGTTGTTCGCGAACAGTTCATGTTTGGTTCGTCAATGAGTTCGTGTTCCGATTCCGTCGATAAGTAGACGAGACGAACATGAACAAATTTTTTTCGTTCGGTTAGTTAAATGAACCAAACACGAACAGCGACGCGTTCGTTCGTGTTCGAATTNAAACTAAATTTCAAACGAACCAAACACGAACACAAGCTATGTTCGTTCGTGTTCGATTCGTTTACACCCCTACATAAGGGTATGTTTAGTGCAGCTGCAACTTATTTAATAATCATGTGATAAGCTGATTAAAAATAATATGCTGATAAGCTAGGTGCGGTGGCTATTACAAATTTTTAATTTTTTGGAAAAGCCAAGCCGCAGCCAAAAGACTGCCACTGCACCTAGATAGGTGTGGTGTGAAAACATTGTTTTCAGCGTTTTGAAAACGCATAAGCTGCCAAAATACAATTTACCTAAACAAGTCGGGTGTGTTTTCAAAAACGTCACTGTACCAAATAAGTTGCCGCAAACGGGCCCTTAGTCCTTCAATACCCATTTATAGAAATTATAGGAAAGATGAAGCGCCATTCAAAAGAATCAAGGTAGATGTCTTTTCGAGCACAAACATCTAGACTTAAAAAATAATAATAATAAACAATTTATTTATACTTAAAAAACAAGATTACTTCAAAATTTTGTCTGATAAGAAGTACTTCACGAATTGATCTTTGGCCACCTCAGCAAGAACTAAACCACTTCTAACTAGCCTCCTAAATAAAGTCTGGTCAACAAGCTTAAATTGATTTACTCGGTCGACCTCAGAACTGACCTTCATGACAAATGTGTCCTCTTGTAGCCCAAAAATCTCACGACCATCAGCGGTTGTCTCCCCACGCATCTCCTCCGGTCTGACTTGTAGATCTCGACCCTGACAGACTATAATAGTCTTCAGCTCAGCCAGATGGAGATTTAAAAGCTAGGGAGATGGCCAATAGGCCTCAAGAGTCCCCTTCGAACCGCATCAAGTTCAATTGGACGACTAAACATTTCTCCATCTCCGCCAACTATTCTCTCAGGACCCAAAAACACGTGAAGGATCAGGTCCTTAATGCCTCCTAACGATTGTTCCACAATGGAGTCTGCATTTGTGGAAGGAGCATCCATTAGCAATTGTCTAAAATAATGGAGAAGAGGGAGCTGTTTATCTAGGATTTGATTCACTTCAAACCATGTCTTTTCGCCCACATCTTGGGACAGAAGATCTTTTGTTGACCCATCTCGTTGAGCATGTGATTCTCACTACACACTCGTTGAATATTGGACAGGAGCGGGATACCCATGACAGATGTCTAAAGGAGAGTCCTCTCTGCCCCACCATGAACTGAATCAGAAGATTCCACTCTTCATTCTTCATTCTTTTTCGATCTTTTGGCCAATTCTTCCTCAATAGTTCGCCCTCGGAGCTACGCAGCCTGATCCCAAGAACAACAAACTTCCTAGCATTGTAAGTGAATTCCAGCACAGAGTCAAATCCCATCTCCACAACGAAGATACGAACAACCATTCAAAATCAAGAAGATGATTGAGCGACCCATTGCATTCCTTATAAAATGAACATTGAAACAGAAACCTAGGGACTTTATTTATGATGTCAATAAATGAATGTTGATATAGGATTCATTTTGCCAACATTTGTCGTTTGGTTAAAAAAAAGAGGAGGCTATAATAAAATTTTCCTTATTCTTATTCTACTCGTCACTGTTAACGAACAAAAAAATTGGAGAACTTAATATGTATATCAAAAAGTGCCAACATGAATCACAAAGACATCTCATGAATGGTAATAAGGGTAATGCGGCCTCGTAAGCCATACCAAGAAAACCTGCCTAACCAGACATGTACTTGTATCTTAGGAGTGGCGTGCCTCAAATGGAAGGGGAATATCACCCCTAAAGGATCCAATTGATCAGATTCAGTAGAACAAGACCACCACTAGCCAACTTTGACATAACGAAGAAATAGTGATGGCTCTCAAAGCCCCGAAAGCAAAGATCCGGGCTCCTGACAAATAGGCGACCGACCTAGTAGGCATTCGTCCAAGCAGTCTCTCGGTTCCACAACCGTCCAACTAAAAGGCGACTCGATCATATTTTGCAGCCCTATGGGCCAAATTCACATATGGACTAAGGTACCCCCGCCGTACCTAAGTACCGTAGGGTAACAATATGTAGGTACGGCCGACTAGAGCTACTTGTCGGGTGATCAAATCCACATATGTAGGTTCATACCTTTTAATGATTTGATCACCCATAATTACAACTCTGACACTAGAGCTACTATTGCTAAAATTACATTCCATGTATTGAGTTTTAGATCTACTCAATCGAAGGCATTTAGACTCTAATTTCAACCTCTACAATTTAAGTTTTTTTCTAGATTCTTTCTTTAGTTTTATCTACCAGATGTATGTCATCAGCAAAAAGCATACACCAAAGCACATCATGCTGTAAATGTCCACTAAGAGCATCCATTACTAAAGCAAAAAGACACGGGTTTAAAGCTGATCCCTGATGTAATCCAACTGAAATAGGAAAATACCTGGTCAACCATCCTTTTGTTCAAACATAAGTAACAACTATAGTATACATAACTTTAATGACTTAAATAAAATTCATATCTACACCTTTCTGCTCTAGAACTCTCCAAAAGACTTATCTTAGAACCTTATTGTAAGCTTTTTTTAAATCAATAAAAATCATATGTAGTCCTTCTTATTCTCCAAGNTGTATTGAGTTTTAGATCTACTCAATCGAAGGCATTTAGACTCTAATTTCAACCTCTATAATTTAAGTTTTTCCTAGATTCTTTCTTTAGTTTTATCTACCAGATGTATATCATCAGCAAAAAGCATACACCAAGGTATATCATGATGTAAATGTCTACTAAGAGCATCCATTACTAAAGCAAAAAGACATGGGTTTAAAGTCGATCCCTGATGTAATCCTACTGAAATAGGAAAATACCGGTCAACCATCCTTTTGTTCAAACATAAGTAACAGCTCTAGTATACATAATTTTAATGACTTAAATACAATTCATATCTACACATTTCTGCTCTAGAACTCTCCAAAAGATTTATCTTAGAACCTTATTGTAAGCTTTTTTTAAATCAATAAAAATCATATGTAGTCCTCCTTATTGTCCAGATACTTCTCCGTCAAACCTCTCAATAAATGTATAGCTTCCAAAGTTGGCCTGCTGACTTAAATCCAAACTTATTATAAGAATTCTTTGTATCATGTCTTAACCTATGTTCAATTACACTCACCCATAATTTTAAAGAATAACACATCAACTTAATTCCTCTATAATTTGCACACTCTTGTGCTTCTTTTTTATTCTTAAAAATGTGGACCAAAATACTCTTCATCGACTCCTCAAACTTCTTTTTAGTTTTTAAAATAATATTAAGAAGTTTAGTAAGCAAAAAAAATCTCTCAAATCTCCTTAATATTTCCACACTTCAATCGCCTTTTATTTTTCTTAAAGCTTCATTCACTTCTTTTTTACTAATACGACATTAAAAATAAAATGTTTTATTATTATTAATAATATTAAGATCACTAAGATCGATCGTATTTTTATGAAATTTCATTGAAAAGTTTATCAAATTAACTTACCCACCTAACTTGAATATCTTCATCTAAGAAAAATATTTTTTGGTTTTCACCTTTAATACACTTAACCTGAATTAAATATTTAATTTCATTTTCTCCATATTTGCCTAATTTATACATATATTTTTCATTATATTTAGTATATAATCTATTTTAAAGATCACTAAAAACAAAACTTTTAGCGTCACAAATTGTTCTTATAAACTCCCACAGACTACTTTATATTTTTCTCGGTTCTCTAAATTTTTACATTTAAACCAATTTTTATAACACAACCTCTTTTATTTTATCTTTTCTTGCACATTATTATTCCACTACCAACTATTTTTATTTATAAAAAATTTTTCTCTTAATTCATTAAGTACAACTTTTACCATTTGTTTAATAGCACTTAATATAATATTACATATAGAATTTGTTTCTTCATACAACAACAACAACAACAACAACAACAAAGCCTTAATCCCACTACGTGGGGTCGGCTATCTGAATAAGAAACAACAACAACAACAAAGCCTTAATCCCACTACGTGGGGTCGGCTACATGAATCCTTTTTCACAACAACAACAACAAAGCCTTAAGCCCACTACGTGGGGTCGGCCACATGAATCCTTTTTCTCTAACAACAACAAAGCCTTAATCCCACTACGTGGGGTCGGCCACATGAATCCTTTTTCTCCATGCAACAACAACAAAGCCTTACTCCCACTACGTAGGGTCGGCTACATGAATCCTTTTTCTCCATTGAACAACAAAGCCTTAATCCCTCTACGTGGGGCCGGCCACATGAATCCTTTTTCTCTATTGCGTCTTTGAACAAAAACAACAACAACAAAGCCTTAATCCCACTAATGGGGTTGGCTACATGAATCATTTTTCTCCATTGAGTCAACAACAACAAAGCCTTAATCCCACTGTGTGGGGTCGGCTACATGAATCCTTTTTCTCCATTGTGTCCTATTTAGTGTCATATTTTCATTTAGTTCTAATAAATTAAGATCATTTTTTATACAATAAGCCCAAGTCTACCTGTACCTCTGCCTTTCTTAACATAAGTTGAATCTAAAACATCTACTCTCCTAATCGGATCATCAAATGGTCGACGCTTAATGTGTCCAAACCATCTAAGGCGACTTTCTCTAATTTTGTCCGTCACGGGAGCTACACCAATCCTATCACGGATATAATCATTTAGCATTTTGTCTCTAAGTGTAAAGCCACTCATCCACCTAATTATTCTCATCTCGGCAACACTTAACTTAGTATTATGCTTCTCTTTCATTCAGCGCCATAGAACATTGCAGGTCTCACCACCATCTTATAAAATTTTCCATTCAGTCTAAGAAGTACTTTTCTATCACATAAAAGGCCCGAAGCATTCCTCCACTTTAATCAACCAGCTTGAATTCCAATATTAACATCCCATCTATATCACCATCGCTTTGAACAACAGACCCGAGATATCTAAATCGTTTACACTTTTTAATAATTTGATCACCCAAAGTTACTCTTTTGTCACTAAAGCTACTACTACTAAAATTACATTCCATGTATTCAGTTTTATTTCTACTCAAATGAAGGCCTTTAGACTCCAATGTAGACCTCCATATTCAAGCTTTTCCTGAGCTTTTTTTCTCGTCTTATCCACGAGAATGATATCACTAGCAAAAAGCATACACCAAGGTGCATCTTCTAGTAAGTGTCTGGTAAGATCATCCATAACTAAAGTAAAAATATATGGGCTTAAAGCCGATCCGTGATGTAATCCAACAAAAATAGGAAAATATTTGGTCAATCCTCCTTCAGTTCGAACACAACAACTCTAGAATGCATATCTTTAATGACTTAAATATTAGTCATATCAACACCTTTCTTCTCAAGAACTCTCCAAATGATATCTCTTCGAACCTTATAATAATATAAGTCATATCAACACCTTTCTTCTCAAGAACTCTCCAAAGGATATTTCTTGGAACCTTATCGTAAGTTTTTTTCTAAATCAATAAAAATCAAATGCAGATTCTCCTTATTATCTCTGAACTTCTCCATCAAACTTCTCAAAGAATGTTTAGCTTCCATAGTAGAGTTGCTTTGCATAAATCCAAAATGATTATGAGAAATCTTTGTGATACGTCTTAATCTATGTTCAATTACCCTCTCCCATAATTTTAAAGTATGACACATCAACTTAATTCCTCTATAATTTGCACACTCTTGTGCATCCTCTTTATTCTTAAAAATGAGAACCAAAATACTTTTCCTCCACTCAGATATCTTTTTAGTTTTTAGAATAATATTAAAGAGTTTAGTAAGCCAAGAAACTCCAAGTCTCCTAAACATTTCCATACCTCAATTGGGATATCATCTGGTACTACAGACTTTCCACCCTTGATTTTCTTTAAAGCCTCCTCAACTTTTTTTTTACTAATGTGACTGTAAAATGAAAAATTTTATTACTATTAACGATATTAAAAACACTAAGGTCGATCATATTTTTAAAAACTTCATTAAAAAATTTATCAAAATAACTCACCCTCCTTTGTTGAATATAATTTTGTAAGAAAAACATTTTTTTTTTTTTTTTCATCTTTAATACACTTGAGTTAAATCTTTACTTTTCTCTTCTCTTTGTTTGGCTAGTTTATACATAATATTTTTTACCCTCCCTCCTTAGTATCTAATCTATTATAAAGATCACTAAGAACAAAATTTTAAATGTCACATATTGTTCTTCTACTCCGCGTGGGTCGTTTGATATTTTTCCCAAGTTTCTAAACTTTTACGTTTAAACTTAATTTTTATAACATAACTTCTTATATTTTATCTTTTATTGCACATTATTATTCCACCACCAACCATTTTTATTTAAAGAAATTTTTTCTTTTGATTCTTCAAAGTAGTACATCTTTTACTACTTGTTTAATAGTATTTGTTACTTTATGTCACATAAAATTTACTTCTTCATAAAATAAAATAAAAAACAATACAAAATTTTGAGTCAAAAACAAGTATAATTAATGAGATTTAATTTGATATAAAACTATGAAGCTGTACAAAATTTTATATAGCTATCAAAAGCTATACAAAACAGCTAAAAGTTGTACATAGGCAACAGAGAAAACACACATGCTAAGAACATTTTTATTACTTTCAATTTTCTTAATTACTCCTATTAGTAAATTAAAATTTTTACACGCCCCTTAAAATTCATTTTCAATTCAAACCCATAAGTAATAGATCCAATGATAAATCTAAGACATTCTAATTTAATTCAAATCAATTCAAATCAACTTACATTCAGACATAAATCATATAAAATCCTTCATAATTAATAAAAAATACAGTTGATATTAAATATAAAATATCAAATTTTAAATATTTTTATAATTTTAATTTTTTAAAAATTTTAATATATTTTAATTATATTAAGTCAGCAACAAGTCAGCTTGACTTACAGATAAGAAGTTAAGCATACCCAACAAGCAAACTTCAGCAGAACAAATTCAACCAAATGAACAAGAACCCATGATTTCTTTTCCTAACAGTAGAAAAAGCTGGAATAGTCTGAAACCTCAAAAATATTCACAGAAATTTCTTTCAACTTAACACAAAACCTTCATCATCATTAGCAAATGAATAAAGACTAAAAAACTTCACTAACATTCACAGAACATGAACACACCCACACTCTCCTGAACCTGAGAAACAAAGATTCTGCTTTTACAGAGAGAACCATCTTAGAACGTTTCTGGCAATGGCCTCCCCTGCAGAAAAGCTCTGAAGAGACCTAGAGACCTTTCTGGCTGCGAAAATGGCGCCTCATGCGAAGCTCCTCTTATAGTCGCAAAAGAGAGGATGTTTCCATACACTTGAGTCCAGCCTCCTACCTGGTAAAACAATGGAAGAATTTGGGCATAGTGCTTAAAATTATTTAGAAATCAACTTTAATGTTTTAGCACACAAACTCACCCAAATGTAATAATTTCATTTAGATGCATAAAATGAACTTGAAAAAGCTTACCTGTTGCCCCTCAAACCAAACTCTGTAAGGCACCGTTGTATTCAGCCCAAGTTTATGTGCCAATTTATGCAGCAAGGTTCTGCTACCAGTTAAAGGAATCACAGAATCTTGATCCCCACTGCAAGTGAAGATAAATTCAGTAATTTTGAAAAAAAAAAAAAGATATGCATACATACCCCTCAATTCCTATGCATTTACATATCTAACACGAAAACTTTAAGCTTTACATTTATGCCACCTTATATATTCATGAAAAGGAGCAAGCCACTTTTTAAAAATTAAAAGAGGTATTTTTTTTTAAATGATATGAAAATTTTGAGTGGTATAAACACAGAGTAGAGTTTAGGAGCTAGATATGTAAATACATAGGAATTATGTGGGTATGTATGTAAATGCCTCTAATAAAAATTTACATGAGTGCAATTCTAGCCGTTCTGCATCTAATTTATCCCAACTTTCAATATATTTGAAATGCTTCCTTACCTGTAGACAAGTACTGGTATTCCAGACTCAACGAGCGAACCCACAAGAGTTATGGTTGGTATTTCCAAGTTTAGTAGATCATACTCCAGCACACTAAGGAACAAGTAGACATGACTTTTTACTTCAACAGTTTTAATACTGATAAATATTTTTGATGATCATGATATAGTTGTAATCTTCACACATTAAACAAATTATACCAAGATTATTACTTGAAGTTGATAAAATAAAGTGGAAACTGAAGGCCTCCCCTAGAGAAAATTATCATAAAAAAGATAACTTTTCCAGTTTACCTGCTGCAAACAGTCCACCTGGACACACCATGAAACTNGAAGCTTGGTGATCCGGTCTCCCCATCCCATGGAGAGTTGGGACTTCGTCGCCATGGAGTAGCTTGGCTGAAGAAGAGCTATTGCCATTACAATGGCGTTCCACAGAATGGTACGCATGATCGCAGAGGCAAAGACTGACAGTGGGAGACAGATTAGTCAAGCGATGGATGGTAGTCGAGCTACAACTGTCGGCGACCGTGGTGCCCCGCAAAACCATTAAATAGGCTACAATTTAAAAAAGCTTTTTTTCTTTTGGCTTTAAACCTTGATAATATGAATGTTTTGGTGTAAACCTTCTCCCTAAAAATATTCTGTTAAAGGTTGAAAGAGAGTTCGGGCTTAACATAAATAATTGGAAGAACTCTGCTTGGAGGCAAGGACTGCAATGCGGAGTGACCAGTGAGGGATGTTTTTTTTAGTGGATTTATGGTGCATTTAAAAATTATGTATTTAATTTATAGAAATTTAAACAAAATATAAAATTAGAATGAATTTTAATCTAAATATCATAATTTATTTTGGGTGAATTTAAAATTCGACCTATTCCACAGAATTTGAATTTCATTATTCATATAACATGATATAAGCAAGTCATGTCCTCTGCTAGGCTCTAGCCGCTAGCCACCTGCCAGTCGATAGCAAGCCTTCAGCCTCCACCGGCGGCCATCTGAAGTTTGTTGCCGTACATCGTCGCTACTGCCACAGTTTGACGCCACCCTCCATCGCCGCTCGAGAGGCCTTGGTTGTGTCGACTACTAGTTTGCCCCTTCAAGCACCAACACTCCTCTCGCCTTGCTGGTCATTGGCCAATTGCCGTGCCGCCCACCACTCAACTACAGTCGATCACCTGCCCCTCCATCCCACTGTTGCCGCCCGACAAAAAATATATTTTAAATTATATTGTTTTTAATTTGCTTCAAACCAATCAATTTAATTTATAGTAAACCAAACAACCCAAAAGTATTTCGAATACATTATAATTATAATATGTTGTAAGTCATTTACATTTCATCTCATTTTTAGTAAAACAAACAACTCCTCAATGTTAGATAAGTTATTTGTTGCTCAGCTTAATAAAAGGCTCGTTCATATTCATTTGATTAATTAATGAAGCAAACCTCAATATTTTTATAAATACTTGATTGTTAAATGAACAAGTTTGAAGAACTCATTGTTTGATTCATTTATGTTCAAGAACAATATTATTTTATGCTCGCTAGGAAGCTCATTTCATTTATTGTTTATAAGTAAGTTTGCTAATAACCTCGATTAAAGCTCGATTTAATGTGTTGGCATAAGATCAGTTACAACTTAAATTAAAACTAATGCAAAAATTCATTTAAATCTCAATTTGAAATTAATTTATAATAAATTAAATTTACATTTTGCTTCCTAGTATATAAAACAAGATAAAGGCTTGTTTGCTTAGTTTTTGAACAATTCATGCATTTATATGCTTATTTTAATTATTCTTTTAGTGCCTCAAAAACTCTTATTTTTGTAAGTTCAATAACTCAGTGATAGGCTTGATAAAACTCATTGAATTGGAAAATAAATAGCTCAATTATACTACCTATTAATTTGTTCGATAAGTTTTATTTAGTTTGAAAATAAGCTCAGCTTGAGCTCAAATTTTATAAACAAACTCAAGCCTGAACACGGCCCTAAAGCTCAAGTGGTGCTCGAGCTCGGCTCGAACTCAAATTTTATAAATAAGCTCAGGCTTGAACACAATCTTACTTAACTTGGCTTGATTCTTTTGCAACCCTAGAGGCTAAAAAATGCTTTGCCGTATTTGATCTCTTGGTGGCAAAAACATTTAAAAAATAAAAATAAAAATAACATATCATGAATTTTTTTATAAATCTATATATCTTATATTTAAATTTTAATATTTATTTATATAATAATTTAATATCTCAATTATAACATAATTAATACATAAGAATAAATATATATTACATTAAAGATAGTAAAATTAATGATACTTATTGTGTGATTTAAGGATTTTAATATTATATCACACCTTAGATATTAAATGTATAAATTCATAAAAATTATGTGATAAAAAAAATTAGAGAGTGATTTCAAAAAGAAAGAAAATATTTCAACCAAATGAAAGCTAGAGCTAAATGAGACCAAGAGGTGCGCATAATCTAACACTTTTATCTTAGTTTGCACTAACTATAACTTGATAAAACGAAGATGATAAATCAAGAATACCTTCAGTATCTGCCTGCCCATTAGCAATTATTTTTTTACAATATAATAAAATAATAATGATGGCTCAGCTACAACAAAAAAGTGGGTATTTGGGCTAATGAGGATCTACTGACTCTTGCCTTCCCTCTGAAACAAACCCGACAAAAGGCGTACGATTTAATGGTCAATGCGGAGCATCAAAAGATTGAGTAGGAGTCACGTAAGCATTCAAGAGACGAGCAAGATAAGTATAGTATGAATGGACCGAGCATGAGAATCATCGACTGAAGAAAGTCTCCCCTATGCACTAAGGAAGTCAATCGGAAAATGATTTCTCTAAGACCCGACTTTAGTGATGATGACCAGTAAGAATCATGTATGTCTAGAGGTGTTGGGATGACATATGCCCAAATGAGTCATTTTATGAAATTCAACCCCTATAAATGAAGCGTTTTAAAGTTAAATAGTAATTCAATGTAAATAGTGATATAATCTCTAGGATTTTTCCATTCACCGGAAAACCCCTCTAATTTCCATTGGCTAGCCCATCCTTCAATTAACTCAGCAGCTTAGCTCTCTATTTGCCTCTCTCTCTCTCTCTCTCTCTCTCTCTCTCTCTCTCTCTTCCTTTTTCTCTCTCCTTCCTAATGCTCTACTCCTTGCGTTTGATTTAAGGACAAATCTGGGTTCAACATTCTAAAAGGTATAGTGAGTGTGGATTATACCACAAACAAAATGAGGAGTCGTGCAAAGAGAAAAATCAATCCTTAGAGAAGTTTGAAGCAATATGGACACAATAGAGAATTTGTAACTCAACAAAACCATAAGCACAAGAGTGCATGGTGGAAATAATCATAGGTACACTTGCTCAAGCGATGATGTTGCCACTTTAGGTGGAATCCACTCTACATCGATGGGGTGATCTCGACATCAACTCTTGGAGAACCGCCACCAGCCTCTGATGAAGAGGATGAGTCATACTATTCTGATAGTGAAGGTTCGACTTCGTTGGACTGTAGCAGACAAAGGCTTGCCAAAAAACCATGACCTTGCTGTTGAAGAATGTGTTCTCTAAGGAGATCTTTTAATTTGAAGCTCCTAAGCCTTCAAGATTTCATCCCTAAAATTCTTCTGAGGATGGTTGGATCTTTCTGGCTGTGTCACCTCTTTTGAATCTATTATGTGTCTATTAAGAATAAATGATGCACTGATGTGTCAACTTTTCTTCATGACTTTAAAAGAGTATGCCTTCTTATGGTTCAAGAGCTTGCCATTGGGGGTGATCACCACCTTTAAAGAGTTTAAGATGATGTTCATAGCATAGTTTGCTAGTACATAGAAGCCCCACAAAAGTTTGAAAACATAGTTGCAAATTTTCTAAAAGCACAAAGAATCCCTATGTGTTTTTGTTTCACTTTCCGAAGAAGATGCTGGAACTATGAGATTTGGAACCGATAGTCACCTAAGTTGTGCTAGCTCAAGGACCGAGGGAAGGTCCATTCAACTATGCATTGGGCTAGCACCGCCCAAGGTTGTTTGCTGAGTTTTTGGAACTCACCAATACTCACATTTCAACAGAGGAACGAAACTCGCCTTTACCCCGCTAAGGCTCAAACATTCAAAGAAGCACCCCCTGAAGTGAAACTTCTACAAAGGAGAATAAAAACCAAATAATACCTTGTGACTAGTGACACCCAAATTCAAGAAGAATGATCCTCACCCATTCCATGGAAGAACTCTCATGCTGAAGAGAGGAGTTAACCCCTCTCAAAAAAGGAGGGCAGACTGCCATCTAGAGAGGAGGTCCCCATCTCTAACTCATGAAATCTCAAATGGACTCTATTGAGATTCTTGATTGTTGAATTTATAGAAACTATCTCGAATCAGGAATTCTTCACAAAGCCCACTCTGATGAATTTTGAAGGGAACACTAAGGATTCAAAGAGATAATATTCTTATCATAGGAATTCTGGGTATCACATAAAGGAGTGTCTCCATGTCCAGAGCTTGATTGAGAAATGATTAATGTCGGAAAGCTAAAGGAATTTATGGAACCAAGTGTCTTCACCTAAAGGCAGGGTATAGCTCCACCAGAAGAAGATCTCAATGAACACACTCAAGCTCATGGCTTTCATATTATGAGTATCTTCCTAGATATTCAAGATGGAGATTGAGTCAAGCCATCTTGATTGACCAGCTTAAAGATAATTCACTCAAAAGAGTTGTGTATGATAGCTTCATCTCAATGTAAATTTGTGCACCATCCACTCATCATCTTCATGGAGGAAAACTTGTCCATTGAATGCAATCCTTACAATGTCACCATTATAGTCACAAGCCTAATTATTAGTTTTTAAATTGACAGTGTCCTTATCAACACAAGAAGTTCTTTGAATATCTTGCTCAAGTCTATAATTGATAAGATGAAATTGGGGACCACAAGCTTATCAACCACTTCTAAGCCATTTTTTATCTTTTCAGAATAAAATATTGGGAACTCTGATTTTCCTATCACCTTGGTGAGGGTGATAAACAATTTATGGCCATGGCTGATTTCATCATTGTTGACACTCTCGCCACTTTCAGTTCCATCTTCAGTCATCTCATCTTTAACACCTTTAAGGATGCCATCTACCAATTCCATCTTGATCCTTCTTCCCATTAACACCTTCAAGGATGTCATTCAAACTACCTTGTAGTAGTGAATTTTCTTGAGGAAGGAGAAGTGATGACCATCTAGGAAAACCTAGAGCAATGATGTACCTGCTACCTTTAGACTACCAGTAATGTACACTGGGAGGCCCTGAAGTTAGATGACCAAATAGGTAGCGGCCTAAAACCAAGAAGCCATCAAGGAGATCCTTCCAGCAGTTGGGGAGCCTAGATTTTATGATAAGGTATGACATTTGATGAAAGATGTTGTAACGAGCTAATTACCAGACCGCGTGGAAACCACGATGTATTCACCCTGTTCATTCAAAAGATGTTGGGAATATTTGTCAATGTCATTTTTCATTAACTAAACGTTAACCTAAAAGCTTGACCCATCAAGCAGAAGACGAGGTTAATAGCAATCACACTAGCATAACTAATCCAATAGAAGATTAAAAAAATTGTTGTGTCATATACATAAGAGGTACAATATATAGATTGAGTGGCCAATATCATGATGGTCCCAAAGTTGAATCACAAATGAAAAATGTGCTTTGACTTTGCCAAAAAATTTGTCCAGGCAAACCTGAAACCCCAAAAGAGCCCAAATATGTTAATTCACAAAATTTCAAACTCAAATCTCTGACACCCTTCAAATTTTGTTGATTGCTTTCGTCAACACCAAACCAAACCAAATCTAAGCTACCTGAGTCAACTCAGCTTAAAATGGGTCAAACCCAAATCAAAGCAACTAAATCTAGGTTAACCTAAAGCAAATATTACTTAACCTGAGAAAGCCTGGGTCCAACCCAAGTCTAATTTAGCTAACCCATTTCATACTTTAACTCAATTTTAAGCTAACAAAACCTAGAAATCAACTTACCTCGGCTCGAACTTAACCCAAGTTTAATATAAAGCTAAAAATACATTTTATTTCTTGTTTTATGAGCTATTTCACATGTTATCTCATGTTCCATATATTATTTAATGTTTTGCATGTTATCCTATGTTCTAAAGTTTATTTCATGTGTCATTTCATGTTTACAATTAAAATAATAAAAAATACATAAATTTGAATAATCAAGAAAACATCTCAGTGTTATCTGCAAACCTTAAAAGAAATCAAATCTCAACAAAATAAATTAAAAAAATATATAAAATTGATAAAATTCTGATTTCTCAATATGAGTGACAAAACCTAGGAATCAAACAAAATATTAATGCAAATATTGAACTTTAAGATAAAGAAGGAGATCAAAACCAAGGCAGATCTGACATGTACTTTAGCTAGCTAACTTAATCACCAAATCGAGGTTCAGACACCTACGTTAGGTTAGTTTGAGTATAGAAGCCTAAGTAGGTTCAACAACCAAGTTAGTGCTAAGAATTAGGACATGCAAAACAATAAACCTGATCACTAAAACTAGAGGGAATACTTTAGAATGAAGTAACCCATGGTTACTGATCATGGTTACTGATGAAGGTATCTCAGTTATTTCAAAACCACGAATTCTCCATGCTCTGACATTCAAGGAGGATTACTGGTTATGAGGCTTGTCATATTCGATGGATATCAATGTTTTCAAGATGACGAAAAGCCATAGGCTTCTTGATCAAGGATGTTATTCTCAAATTTTATGTTAGTATGTCTATAGAACTTCTTATAGACTCTTGGGTCTTATTTCTCATCTAGAAATTCTTTCCTAGCCTACTCTATCCTTAGTATAGGGTTTTCAATTATCTTATCAGCCAAATCCTATATCCATCATTTATCTTTCAACTTCATCTGATCTATTCAAATTTATCATCAATTCCTTCGATTGAGACTCTTAAAATCAAATCCTATTCAATATCATGGGCCTTTCCCATGGCATGTCATCAGTAGATCGTAAGTCACATCTCTTAAAACATAATTCTTCCACTTTAAACCCTACAATCATGGAAGCCTGATCATTAACAACTTGAATTATCAAATTAATTTAGAGGTTTTCTTTAGGACTTACAGCTCTAAAGATGTTTTTAACTAGGAGGGCATGCCCTTTAATCTCGATTTTTTGTATGTAAGGATTTATGAAGTTGACACCACTATAATGCCAAAAACTTAATTCTTGTACGAAAAGTAAGTTGTGTAAAATATATATAATTATAGGAAATTAATAATGGGATTCTACGCAAGTATACATATCGTTATCAAGTAATAATGTACTTTATATTTAAGCCCCAAATATCGATCATACATGGAAGGTGTAAATTAGCAATGATAAATTTTACGAGGAAATTTACAGAAAATCAAACTAAATCACTGCCACTAATTTTGAATGCTGATATGTTAACCAAACTAAATTGCTTAACTATTAACAAAACTGAAATGCAAATTTTTAATAATAACTACTAATCTACAAACTATGTTTATGTAATGAATGTTTTTATGTGAAAAGACATCCTTCCCACTACAATTTGGTCTTAGGTTTAGTCCCTAAATCCGTGGCTAGGCTAGGAGGATACCGGCTCCCACTTTAGAACTCCCACTTCCTTTCACCTGAAGGCTAAATATCGCTTTAGTTTTTAAACACTAAGACCAAATTGAGGATTTTCGTCTGTCACCCTAAAGATTCTCCAATTCTACACTCAACAAAGAATATTTCTCTATTTATCTGCACTTAATTTCATGAACAAATTTCCCCTTCATGAAATCAAATGTGATCCTCACTCTGTTGTAGAATGCATATTTCATTTCTCGGATCATATGTTTCACAACATATTTTAACAACTCAATTGGCCAGATTGAAAAGTAAATTAAGTTTGGAATTGAAAAATCATCACCATTTATTTTATATTTTAATTATGACACATCCATATTATCTCTTCATTTCTCCAGATCTCAGAGTAGAGGAGAAGATAGAGAAAACTACTCAGACTTTATGAGAAATATACGACAAAACACAAATTTCATATATAAAATAAAGTTCATACAACACTAAATAAACAAACAAACTTATCTGGAACTCTTTCTCAAAGCAAATCCATTGTAGCCTTTCCTTAGAAATGCACGAAGAAGAACTCTCTCACTTTTTTCCTTCTCCAACACTTTTAAAGAAAGTTTCACATTAAATCTCACCACAAAAACTCTAAACTATGAAAGTAAAATTACTAATTGACTCCAATATGTGGTGGAATGAAGATGGATTATGAAAATGTAGCGTGGTGGAATGTTGTAGAGCGAAAAATGAACGTTGAGGAGCCCCATTTCTGATTAAATTTGGCCTCAAATTAAGCCCAAGGTTGGTTCTCTAAGAGGTGCCTCCAAAAACTCTTCAAAAATTGTCCAAATACATCGAACCTTCTAGAAACGGGGTCTGAATTGCCTTTGGCGCCGTCGGCGATGAATAAAAATCCTCCAGCTTTTGGTTGTTCTGCGCCGTTGGCACTGACCTTGGCGCTGCCAGTGCTGAGTATTTCCTCAAGAACATCATTTTGACTCTAAATTTCATCCTTTTTGCTTCTTTTTTTCTTTAAGCCCTAAAAATCAACAACCTGCAAGAAAACATCAAAATACCTTCCATTAAAGTGCAATATCATATCAACAACCTGAAGAAAACATCAAAATACCTTCCATTAAAGTGCAATATCACCAAAAATAGGTATAAAATATGCATCTAAAAATGTATATATTTTCATTGTATCAATAGCATAATTGTCTGAATATATAAGAATAACAAGAAAATTAACAAATGAGGAAAAATAAATAAACTATAAATATATTATGGTTGTCCAAAGCTTTGAAATCAACTATCGTAAGGTTCCACTTGACCCAAATGCATCCATTCTGAGAAGAATGAAATATATAAACAAATTGTTTATTTAGAAAAATTGAGATGTGCTTATTAGAGAGAGGGTTAAGGAGGGAGGAGAGAGTAAGTTCTGCTTCAAGTAATCAGAGCAAGTCAAAGTTTTGTTCTTTTAGAAACTTCTTGTTATAAATTATTCTAAAATCACCGCTAAATCCCTTTGACACTCCAAAATTCAAATTTAGGAAAAAAATAGATGAAATTAAAACAAGTTTCAGCTGGTGTAAAAGCAGGAGTGAGGGTATTAAGAAGGGGGTGAGCGAGGTTAGTGTATGGTTAAGGGGAAGTGAAGAGTTTGGGTTAAGCAGTAATAATGGGAGGGATCAATAACGAGAAAGGATGAGTCAATAACTAAAGGAATTAGGTTTGTCTGAGGGAGAGTGGGAGGCTTTCTAAGTGGGGAAGAGAAAGAAGAGGAATTACTAATTTCTGCTATAATGAGAGGGCCATTGCGAAAAAGGGTTGGAGCGTTATTAAAATTGGATGGATGATGACGGCTTGGGTTTAGGGATTAGTTAAGGGGAATGGTTTTAAAGAGTTTGGTGGGGGTGGGGGGGTGTTGTTGGGGTGCTGGAAGGAGGGAGAGGGTTAGTTGGATTTTTTTTGGAATGCTTTCTTCCCTTAAAAAGGAGAAAGACTGAGGGAGGATAAAAGGAGTGGGATTTGGGGAAGGATAAATTGTCATGAGCAAACTTGTTATATTTTTTTAAATGGATCTGATTTCATTCAAAAATAGCTAGTTGAACAAAGTTCTTGTCATTGTCAAATAGGGTAATAGAGTTCAAAACAATGGATTTGGTGTGGATATGGACACCGACTCTAGCAAAATTTAGCCTCAATTCCCAAGAGGTTAGATGGTCAATAGCCAAAGGGATAACGATCTTAATCATGGTTTTAGAAATCTCACTTTCAAAGTAGAGATATAATGACAGATTATAGAGCTTAATATATATGAGAATTTCTTTGAAAACTTTTCTAACATTTTTGAACGAAAGAGTCCATTTCTTAATAATAAAAGGTTTGCTATTCAAAAACCAAGGTCTTACATCCAAAACTGCAAAATAATTATCAACACTTGTAAAGTTGAAAAGAAAAAAAACTAAGATCAACAACACTATTTAGTTTCCAGATCTTAGAGATACTTTGTAAAAGATAACAATAAAATAATCTTTTGTTGAGAGCATAATGTTACGGACAAATAGTCCCACATCGACTAGGTGCAGGGCCGAAAAACAGTATTCATCTCTTAAGGGCTTTTTTGGGAGGTGACAATAAGCTGCAAGCACCATTTTCCATCATTTTGAGCCTTCCTGCATTTCTGCCTCAGAAGTAAATATTTTGTCTTCAAATGGAGGTATATAAGAGAGATTGAAAGTAGAGGAACTTGGTGGATGCAAAGTTATTAGGCCCTTCCAGTTAAGGAAAAATGGAAGTCCTAAAATGGAATTAGAGGAAGAAAATGTAGAGGGCAAAGACCCTAAGCCTATAGAGAAGATACTGAAAAATCACAAAAATTAGAGTTTAGAGCTTAGAGAAATCGAGAAAAAAATGGATGAGAGCGATCTGAAACAGAAATGCTAATAGAGCACTCGACAATAAGAGACTCATANCTAGAGGAAGAAAAAGGTAGAGGGCAAAGACCCTAGTCCTAAAGAGAAGATACTGGAAAATCACAAAAATTAGAGTTTAGAGCTTAGAGAAATGGAGAAAAAAATGGGCGAGAGCGATCTGAAACAGAAATCCTAATAAAGCACTCGACGNCTAGAGGAAGAAAAAGGTAGAGGGCAAAGACCCTAGTCCTAAAGAGAAGATACTGGAAAATCACAAAAATTAAAGTTTAGAGCTTAGAGAAATGAAGAAAAAAATGGGCGAGAGCGATCTGAAACAGAAATCCTAATAAAGCACTCGACATTAAGAGACTCGTGATTTTTTATGAAAGAGAGCTTGAAAAACATATAATATATTTATAAAAAAGAATTATTTACAAGCATCTCTCATAAATTTTTATATATTTATTTATCAAATATTTAAGTTTTCATATTTACTTGCATAACATTAAGATTTTTAATATAAAAATATTATAAATATTATTTTTTAAAATAAAATGTATTTTTATGTATGTATTTAATAAATATAATATGAAATTTTAGATAATAGAAAACTAAATCTTTAAAAATTATGTAATATGTATGTAAATTATAGGAAAAAAAAAAAAAACAAGAAAGAAGCAAAGAAGATAGAGGGGAATGAGTTCCCCTGCCAAAAGTGTTGTCAAATCGGTATGCAGGATATGATCATATGAGTTCTCTAGTGGGCTAATTAATAGTCCTTTCACTGTACTTGGCATGAGAGACGTGTGCCATACATCAATTTGCAGGAAAGGCGACAAAGAATGCTTAACGTTGGACAGCCAGTAAATCTCACAAAATTTTATAAATATTTTAGTACACGCCAGAGCTAATATTCTTAAGAATTAGAGAAATATAGAGACAAAATGTATGCATTATTTCATGAACTTTGAGTTGTTTTTTATTTGACAATGATAAATTTTCATATCTCATAAAGGCCGGTAATGCTTTGCAGTCCAATTCAATGCTTAAAAGTATTATTTTTTGGTGCCTCTATGATTAAGGTAATACAGCATCCTAGAGATTTTCTTGCCTCTATTATTTTATATACTTCATTGCATGGATATACTTCGCCAACAGTCGCCACATTTTCATTGTAGTTGTTGCAAGGTGTGGGAAAAACGACTCATTGTTATTAGGCAACTTTAGAATAATTTTTCTGAATAGCTTTTAGGTAGTTTGGAAAGCTTTAACATGATTCTAGTCAAAATCTTATCAGAATTAGAGGACTAATTTATAGACATGTAAAAATGATTAGTGATTCAGCAATAATAATAATAAGAAGATTATTTATTTATATTGAGGATCATTAGCGTTGAATTCAAATATGTTCTTTGGATCATGTCCAAGGAAAAGAGCGGGATTTCAGGGGTGGAGAAAGAGAGAGAGGGTGGCCCTGTCAGGGGGCGAATAAGGGTGGTCCTCGAGCTCGGTGGTCCCTTTCATTACACACAAATGAGGTCAGAAAATGTCAGATGATGGGAGCTAGCTCCTTACATGAGGGGGAGAGAGAGAGAGAGAGCCTCAAGGTATCTCCTTTACATGTATACCCTTATTATAAGGGGAGTCATGAGGAGTATTTCAATCTTTCTTCTTCTCGTATCAGTCCTCTTGGAATTTTTTCTTGTTGCTAGACTAGTCGGCGTTGGGTGATTGGCCCAAAAGACCGACTGGTAGATGAAATATTGAAGTTTAGGCATTAGTTATTAGAGAATGGGTGGTATGAATGTAAAATACCTTCTTTTTTAAAGTATAAAGAATTGAGTGGTATGCTTGTAATTTCTCTTCTTAACGGCCAGAACGCCTGTGAGTCCATGGTTGCTTGAGCATCTCCAACGGTGATCCTTCAGGCTCAGCAAGGTCGTGTTTTTGCGCTATACATCAAGTCCATGAGTTTTTAACTTCTTGCAGACGAAACTGCGATAAAAATGGAAAACTCGTTAGTCTGAGAGACATCATTCCATAAGCCTTTAAAATTTTTTTTAACATTTTCATGCTATCTTTTAATGAATAAGTCTTGAAAAACTAATCATTTGCTAGTATTTTGATCGTTGGAGAATATAATCAAGCTTATTTTTCAGTTTTTTTTTATATAGAAATAGTATGTCGGTTGAGGTTTGGGCCGTCGATCTTGGCGTTGTTGTCGATATTTTTCACGTCTTCCACTAATCGGATGTTGTTGGCATCATTTTCAGTTATTTTTCATGGAAACGAGATAAAGTAAAAGGGCAGGTACAACATTAAATTTTTACCCTTATATTATGGGGGATGGAATAAGGTATTTTAGCCTTCTTATCTTGCCATGTCATATTAACTCAAGATGCGAGTTGGCTCTTANGTTGTTGGCATCATTTTCAGTTATTTTTCATGGAAACGAGATAAAGTAAAAGGGCAGGTACAACATTAAATTCTTACCCTTATATTATGGGGGATGGAATAGGGTATTTTAGCCTTCTTATCTTGCCCTGTCATATTAACTCAAGATGCGAGTTGGCTCTTCNGAAAGAAGCAAAGAAGATAGAGGGGAATGAGTTCCCCTGCCAAAAGTGTTGTCAAATCGGTATGCAGGATATCATTATATGAGTTCTCTAGTGGGCTAATTAACAGTCCTTTCACTGTACTTGGCATGAGAGACGTGTTCCATACATCAATTTGCAGGAAAGGGCACAAAGAATGCTTAACATTGGACAGCCAGTAAATCTCACAAAACTTTCACTTTAGTACACGCCAGAGCTAATATTCTTAAGAATTAGAGATATATAGAGACAAAATGTATGCAATATTTCATGAACTTTGAGTTGTTTTTTATTTGACAATGATAAATTTTCAGATCTCATAAAGGCCGGTAATGCTTTGCAGTCCTGTTCAGTGTTCAAAACTATTATTTTTTGGTGCCTCTGTGATTAAAGTAATACAACATCCTAGAGATTTTTTGCCTCTATTATTTTACTTACTTCATTGCATGGATATACTTCGCCAACAGTCGCCACATTTTCATTTAGTTGTTGCAAGGTGTGGGAAAAACGACTCATTGTTATTAGGCAACTTTAGATTATTTTTTTCTGAATAGCTTTTAGGTAGTTTGCAAAGCTTTGATTCTAGTGAAAATCTTATCAGAATTAGAGTACTAAATTATAGACATGTAAAAATGACCAGTGATTCAGCAATAATAATAATAATAATAATATTTATTGCTGACGTAAGTGTTGAATTCAAATATGTTCTTTGGATCATGTCCAAGAAATAGAGCAGGATTTCAGGGGTGGAGAAAGAGAGAGAGGGATGCCCTGTCAGGGTGGTCCTCTACTTCGGTGGTCCCTTTCATTCCACACAAATGAGGTCAGAAAATGTGAGATGATGGGAGCTTGCTCCTTACATGAGGGGGGGAGAGAGAGAGAGCCTCAAGGTATCTCCTTTACATGTATACCCCTATTATAAGGGGAGTCATGAGGAGTATTTCAATCTTTCTTCTGCTCGTATCAGTCCTCTTGAAATTTTTTCTTGTTGCTAGACTAGTCGGCGTTGGGTGACCGGCCCAAAAGACTGACTGGTAGATGAAATATTGAAGTTTAGACATTAGTTATTAGAGAATGGGTGGTATGAATGTAAACTACGTTCTTTTTTCCAGTATAAAGAATTGAATGGTATGCTTGTAATTTCTCTTCTTAACGGCCAGAGCGGCGAGGAGAACAGCCAGTAGATGACATGTGGGTCCGTGGTTGCTTGAGAATCTCCAACGGTGAACCTTCAGGCTTAGCAAGGTCGTGTTTTTGCGCTATACATCAAGTCCACGAGATTTAACTTTTTGGAGGCGAAACTGCGAAAAAAATGGAAAACTCATTAGTCTAAGAGACATAATTCCATAAGCCTTTAAAATATTTTTTAACATTTTCATGCTATCGTTTAATGAATAATTTTTGAAAAACTAATCATTTGCTATTATTTTGATCATTAGAGAATATAATCAAGCTTATTTTCAGATTTTTTTTTTATAGAAAAAGTATGTCGGTTGAGGTTTGGGTCGTCGATCTTGGCGTTGTTGTCGATATTTTTCATGTCTTCCACCAATCAGATGTTTTTGACGTCATTGTCAGTTATTTTTCATGAAAACGAGATAAAGTAAAAGGGTGGATACAACATTAAATTTTTACCCTTCTACTATGGGGGATGGTATAGGGTACTTTAGCCTTCTTATCTTGCCCTGTCATATTAACTCAAGATGCGAGTTGGCTCTTTAGTACATGTGTTCTTTACTAGCCTTGGAATTGCATCTCTGCACATGTCCTATCTTAAAATATTATCATCCATTATATTATTTATACATATTATGCATAAATGATAATATAATATAATAAATTATATGCATATTGCCCAACAAAGGTCAGTTAACAATGTAAAAAGGGTTGACTGGTACATAGGTAAATTCCCTTGCGGTCAAAACATTAACTTCTTCAGCATGGTCGGTCGAATGTGGAGATGGCAGGCCGATGGAATTGTTATAGAGATTTAGAGTTGAAATTTTTTGCGTTAACATTTGAGAGGAGGAAATTTGGCCTATTATGTTCTGGTTCTGAAGGAGGATTTGATAGACTAAGTCATGGAAGTTGCACTGAATCCTGGTCTAATTATAGAGGTTGGTTGAGGAAATGGTCGACCATGGAGCGACCGGCCGGAGGTTTTGGTTAGAAGGTGTGCAACTTAAATGAGCTTTTTTCAAGGTGTGACTAAAAAATTCCTTAAAACTCATTTTTTATCAAGTCATTATATTTTAGAGTCCTAGACAAAGGTTTAATATTTACATGATAGCAAAAAAGGCTTCTGTCCATGGAGGTCGGTTGGAATGTAGGTCAGATAAGAGAGGTCAATGAAAATTGTCGGCCAACAGAGGTCGGTCAGAGAGGCTATTGGCTGGCACATGGTTTGTTGGTAAGATTCACAAGGTTAAAAAATAGTTCTTCTTGTCATTAAAGAGCTCAATGCGACCACTGCACTTTTTTCTTCAAGTGAATTTCATGATTTCCCAGAGTGCAAAAGTCATAGCTAAGATTTTTTAGGAAAATTATATTTTGTGCCATGCATAAAGCCCCCGAGTCTTTTACTTCTTGGAAATGAAGTAGTAATAAGAATGAAAGACTCAAAATATAGAAAATATAACTTCAATGAACAAACAATCATACCCTCTGTTAATTGATTAATTGTTGAGCGAACTTAGCATCACACTCTCCTGAATTTCGACTCGTGTTTAGTCGGGAGATTTTGACACTATTTTCTGACAGTCTTTATCCTTTTTCTCAGTCGAGCAATCTCGGCACCGCAGCTGACAATCATCATTTTTAGCATGCATTCGAACGATTTTGGCACCACTGTCTACCGTTCTTCAGCCTCTACTCAGCCGGGTCATCTTGAGAACATAGTTTGCAGTCTTCAAATTTTCAGGTGCATCCGAGCAATCGTGATGCCATGATCTGCAGGTCTTCAACCTCTTTTTAGCTGAGTGATCTTGGTACTACAACTGACAACCATTAAGTTTTCCGTTGCAGCCGGGAAATCATGGAGCCATGGTCTGTTGGTCTTCAATCTCTGCTTAACTAGGTGATCTTTCAAGTTTTCCCTTGCAATTGGCGGATCTTAAAACCACGATATGCTGATCTTCAGTCTCTGCTCACCCAAGCAGTCTTGGTGTCGCAGTTAACAATCATCAATTTTCTCTTGCAGTCGGGCAATCCTGGAGCCACAGTGTGCCAGTTTTCAACATCTGCTTAGTCCGGAGATCTTGGCATCGCACTTGCAGTCTTCAATTTTTTCCATGCAACTGAATGATCTTGGCACCACAGTTTGTCGGTCATCAGCCTCTGCTCAACTGGGCGATATTGGTGTCGTAGCTGGCAGTTTTCAATTTTTCCCTTGCAGTTGAGCGATCTTGGCGCCACGGTCTGTAAGTGTTCAACCTCTGCTCAGTCAGGCAATCTTTGTGTCACGACTAGCAGTCTTCAATTTTTTCTGTGAAGCCAAGCGATCATGGCGCCATGGTCTGCCAATCTTTAGCTTCCTCGATATCGGCCTTTCACATTGAAATACAAAAAAATATATATATATTACATATGCTTAATAGAGCAAGCCTTGAAAAATAACATGCTTATGCACTAGGAAAACAACTTGTATGGGGTCCAAGATTGCCATTGTTGAGTCCAAGTTGAACAAAAGCACGTAGAAATTAATTTATAATTTAAAAACTGAAGGATGGATCCTTTATATAGTTATGTTTCTTCAAAATGGAATATGAATTTTTTTTTCAGATTTAGAGTATTTTTCTGGAGCTACTCGCTGCATCCAAAGCTGGCGCCTTTTTAGTTAGTTAGTCTTGCCGACTGGACCAAGGATTTGACGAACAAGTGAAATTATTTGTTGGCTCATCATATTTTGAATGCCCCAAATCTTGCCATCCTAACCATGGTCGGCAAGAGGATTTGCAGAACTTGGCATGCAGTTTAAATCTTTACTGCTGCTAGTTGCTACCAAGTTTCTTTGAAGGTTGGATGGGATTTGCATCACCATATTTGGAAGTTGTGGAATCCCTCAAACAGGGCTTATCAGACAAAGAATGGGGCACATTCGGACTGATGTTAGTAGCGGACACATCCATAGGAAGGCTTTGCAATTGTTCAAGTGGTCTTGAGAGCCAAATAGAATAAGGAAATGGGTGTGGGATTGGTGGTCATAGAAGTGGAACCGATAACTTTGCGGGTGATTGGAAGGATCTAAAATTGAACGTGAAAGAAGGTGAATTAAGTAGATTATCTCTAAAACTGGATTATTCTCAGTTGGTGTGAAGCTTAGTCAAGTTGAGATGTGGTTGAAGTAGTCACATAATGATTTAGGTGAAAGGTATGACAAGTACCTAAAGGAAAATAACCTTTATCATGAGAAATGATATTGGGTAGTGTTTAGAGTCTTGGAGACCAATACAAACTCCCGTCAAAGTGCTGAGTTCAAAGACGGTAGAGAGCTCTGTCTCTATTGGATTTGACAAATTTAATAAATTGTTAAGAAATTCTTATAGGTCTACGAGGAGAGGAGGATTTTAGAGATCGCTGTTGATCAAGTGTAAATGAAGTGAATTCGATGTTGTGCAAGTTCCTTTTTGTGTGCTTTTTTTAGGAATGTCTCTGTGAATAGTTTCTCCTTGATGTTGTTCGTCTTCTTATTGATGACATGATTCACACTCACCGTATCTTTTAGGATGTTAAATTTAATTTTGGATTATAGTCTGTGCTCAAGGAATAGAGCAGGATTACGGGGATGGAGAAAAATAGAGAGGGTTTTCCCATCAGGGTGCAAATCAGGGTGGTCTCAGGCTCAGTGGCCACTTTTAGGTTACAAACGAGGGAAGAGAGAGAGCCTCAAGAGATCTCTTTTACAGGCCAAGGGGTTCTCTATTTACAGAGAAAATAAGAGGGAGGAGATGAAAGTACATATATGGTTTAGTTATAAGTGGATCATGAGGAGTATTTGAGTTTTTCTCCTGCTCAAGCTAGATCTCTTGTAGTTCTTTCTTACTGTTGGACTCAACAACGTTGGGTGGTTGGCCTCGGTGGACGAGTTATAGATAAAACATTAAAGTTTAGGTGCTAGTTATAAAAAATTGGGCGGTATGTATGTAAAATATCTTTCTTTTTCTTATATAAAGAATTGAGTGGTATGTATGTAATTTCTGATTTTAAGAGTTGGCCTGCTGGAGCACTGAGGCGGCATAAATGATCTTAATTTACTGACCAGCACTAATGATAATGTTTTGATAACATAATGCTATATACTTTTCTGAAAATTTAATTTGCTTGTAATTCTTGTTATGAAATTTGGTGCTTCCAAAAATCTACTGCGCAGAGATCAGCAAACGCCAAAAAAATTCCAAACTACGATAAATGGAGAAATTCGAACATAACGTCACAATCTCTCCGGCTGTCAAGCTGCTATCATTCTGCCTTTCACCAGCTCTGGCTTCGTAAAAAGAACCCCCATTTCGCTTCTCTCCAAAACTTTGCCTTCCAAATTCTATTTGAGGAGCTTTTTTTTCTATGTGGACTCCGGACATTGCTCTACATGCGAATCAAGTTATTTTTAAGTTATTTTCAGGTTATTTATTAGTTATTTTCAATAATATCAAAATAACCCAGAAATAACCCGCCGTCTTTATTTCAAGATATTTCTGAGTTATTTCGGTATTATTAAAAATAACCTGAAAATAATTTAGAAATAACTTGGTCCGCACGTAGAGCTACGTTAGGAGTCCGCACAAAAAATTTTTTTTTTATTTGAGACAAATATTTTAGATGTTTCAGTTATAACATTTCAATAATTTCGATATTTTTATTTAGATTTTTACTTTTTTTGTTGTTTTTTACAGATTAATATGTAAAAATGTTAATTTTTAACTAGATTAAAATCACAATCAGAATATCTCTTGTCAGTTTCTGTAGTTTTAATAAAATTTTTAGCTAAAATTGAAAATTCGATTCAATTAGCGCTGTCAAAATGACTCGTTGTTCGCAAACAACTCGTGTTCAATTCGTTCGCTAAGTTAACGAGCTGAATATGAACAACACGAATAAAACTTTGTTCGTTCGTGTTTGGTTCGTTTTGACTCGAAATACTACTAATCAATTATATATATATATCTTTGATGAGTAGTATTTTTTAAAAATTTACTTGAGTACAAGGCTATAAAGATTTATAATCAATTAAAATGATTAATGAAGAAAATAAAATAAAAATTATTAAATTAGATTCAAATGATGTTTTAAATCTTGCTCCAATCCTTAACATCTTATGATTATATAATTAAGGTTATCAAAATGACTCTTTATTTGTAAATAGCTCGTGTTTGGCTCCCTAAACAAACGAGACGAACACGAACACAATTATTGAACTCGAAATATAAATGAGACTCAGCTCACTCATTTACACCCTCAAATTCAACTTCATCAAAAATTAATCTTCAAACCTAAAAAATTGTTTTTTTTTTTTAAAATACAAATGGAGGACACTGCAACAATCAGGTACGAAATTCTGCTGGCATGGTGGGCCTAGCCGAGCATTCATTGAAAAGCATTCAAGTAGGAGTCTTGGCAGGGGAGCCAATGCCCACATGTGACTCTCTCGGTTTTGGGAAACCCTATAGGCGCCACGACGCCTTCCTTTTACCAATTTTGCACGCTCAACAAATTTGTTTATTCCTCTTGCAATGTCCTTCCTGTTTTGTACTTAACTAGTATACAATTTTTTCAAATCTAAAAATATATTAAATCTAACTTGTTTCAAATGAACCATGTTTACTTGTTTAGGCATTGAAAGTATTATATTAACTAAATATTGTAGAATTTATAAATATTATATAGATTAAGGGTCCGTTTATGGCAGCTTATAAGTGCGGGCAGCGTTTTTAAAAAGCCTCCGTAATGTTTGGTTCGAGCTTTTCATCAGCAGTTTCGAACTGCGTTTGTGTTTTTACAATAAACACAGGCCGCAGGTCGATCCCTGCGGCCGACTCGCTGACCGCGTTTCAGAATACAAGCTGCCCCAAACGGACCCTAATACAGACATAAATACCAATAATACTATATTTACAGGCATAATTTTTCATAGATTAATTAAGTCCTATTCTTGATATGATGGAAAAAAAATTAAGTTCTATATATATATATATAAATAAGAATTTTGATGTGAAATATGTAAAATCATAAGAGTTGAGTGACTTATATGTAAATGTTCCTTCTCTTAAATAACTCTATGAGGCAAAAATTATAAAAATACATGATTCATAATCTTCTTTTTTTAATTATTATGTCACATATTTTTTCTCCAAAAATTTGTACATAGCACACAGTTCAATGTCTGAATGATTAGAAGGCCACAGTTGCACCTTCCAAAATTCTCACGGACGACAGAAGAGAGATAGAGAAAGGACAATAGGATAGGTTTGGGTTGGCCCGTGACGGTGAGAGAGCCATGGACCCGAGCGCAAGGAGCGGAAAGGATTATTTTCTGTGCGGTGGAGCGGGTGCGTCCATTAAAGCCGGTTTTCCCGAAACTCCATGCTAGAGAACTAATCTTAAGAAAATCTAACGTTGATAAGAAGAGGATGTGGCAACGTTGATAAGAAAGCAGATGTGGTAAGTGAGGGCTCATCAAGAGAAAATTGAGGGTCTCTTTTGATCGCCCGACTCAAATTAGTTGGGTGACAGCCAACATTCATATCAGGCGATGACCAATGACCCGTTCAAAGGATATTCGGATAGAATTTTTGCACAACCGATTCACAAAAATTCGTCATAGGAATTTGATGGACAATAACAACCACTGGAATATCTGATCGACGGCCCATACTATTCAACCGCCCTATAAACGACGATTGACTGGGTTATGCACTCGGCTAGATGTCTTTTTTAGGCTTCCGATCGTGTTAATGTCAATTTCCTAAAATACCCCTATTGTTTCTATTTAACTAGGGGTACATATATAATTTCGTGGTCCCATTATCTATGAATAGGGTGCTCATTCGTGAATAAAGGTTACGTCGTATTATTGTTCATTACTGTGCCCTTTTTGTTATTCTCTTCTCTATGACGCTCTACTCCTTAGATGCGTCTCCTAGTCATTAACTCCCTAAAGGCATGATTTTGGTAGGTGGTGGAGGGAGATTGAGCATTCCTTAGTTAATTTCAGTATTTTTTGTGATCAGTCTTGATATTCTATTCAAGTGTTTTGATCGTGAGTAATTTTTATATGTATCTCAAGGTATTCCCTTTCTAGGGAGGATTCTTAAATTTTTCTGATTGTGAAGCACTTGAGTGTCTTGTTCTTCGTTGCTAATAGGGGCCTGCGAAGGGCCCACATGTGACATGGATTCTTCAGTGTAAATGTGTTTGTTCACTAGTTCCAAGATTTGGCCAATGTTTAAGCATTTTGATGGGCCTGCGAAGGGCCCACATGTAACATGGATTCTTCAGTGTAAATGTGTTTGTTCACTAGTTCCAAGATTTGGCCAATGTTTAAGCATTTTGAGACCGAGATCATAACTGAATGGCTCCTCACACAGCCCTTATATCAATGTGACTCGGGCAACTGCAGCTCTAAATCATGTATATTTAGCATTTCCCGTTGAAAATGTGTGATAAAATTTCTTAGACTTTCAGTAGGGTTTTGATGTATCCTCAAGAGGGTCTGTGAGATTTTGGATGGCCTCTGTGTGCTTGGAAATTGAGCGACGAACATCTACTTGAACTTTTTGAAAGAAGTAATCACCCCTACACGTAAATGGTTGAACCAGCGCAAGGCTGAGTCCTTCAACGTCATTGGGAATAGGAAAAACTTGAGTGTGTCTTCACCCTGAGTAAGTAAATCATTGACTCAAAAGACGACAAATGGTCTGCAGGGTCAGATTTTCCCTTGTAAGATTGCAGAGCTTGAATCTTAAGATTTCTTGGTGATTCAGTCGTCAAAATTTCTTTTGAGAAAGGTCATTTCAAGATCACGTACTTTCTATTTCTCCCACGTTCTTCGTTTTTGTATTGAATGGAGGGAAATTTTTTTTTCTTTGGGGCTTTCCTCGGTATCATCCGTGAATGAGTTTGTTAATTTCCTCCTCCTACTTCTCGGTTACTCTGATAAATTCTCCTCCTAACGGCGTCTTTGCACTTGCTTAAGCACTGGACCAAGATTTCTTCTAACTCTTCGTCTTAAAAGATTTCGAGTTGAGCGCTCATCTCTAGAATGAGCTGGCCTCAACAGTTCAGCCCTTGGACCATTCGACAGTGGGATCCCTCATATTTGTACCTCCGTTTGGGGTACTCCTTAATGTGGCATTTTTGGAGGTAACACTACTGGGTGTAGTTATTCTGACATTCTTGGAGGATTCTGGCAAATCACGATGTCCCTTCTATTCAAGCCTTGTTCATGAGCTACTGACCATGGAAGATCTAGTATGAGTTCTATTTAGGAGTGGGTATGAGATGCTTCGCCCAAATCATGCACCTCCTTTATTACTTGGTTTCTCATTTCTTATATTTGGGTGTATGTACTCTTTAATAACATCCATCTTTCTCTTTAATTGTCTCAAGATGGTATATGAGAAGATCTTGTTTTTAAGATCAGAGTCTGATATCCACGCTCACTTCACCTTTCAATATCTTGAATTCTTTTTGGGACATAAGATCTTGTATTGTTGATGATACTACACAATTTGGTATAAGATCCTGTATAACTACAATGTCAGTAGAGAAACAAGAGATGATGGGAAGGAGAGAGATATATCCCCCTCTTTATTTGAAAAAAATGTCTATGTTCTTTAGAAATAATAAGAGAGTGAGAGAGAGCCAGAGAGCCGTAGAGAGAGAGCCCCCTTAAACAGGTTGTTTGTCCCCCTTTTATCCAAGAGAGATTATTCTCCCTTTTCCCCATAACAACATGTTCTCCTCCCCCTAGCTTTTCTCCCACTGCAGGTCTTTTTGATGGGAAGGCTTTAATGAGAACATGGTTTCCCTTTGGTGCACAATCCAATGTCGGTGATGAGATGGTTGTCCTTTGTCTCTAATGGCGAGTTATCTAGGAAACTAATAAACACATTTATAGTTGATTGGATGTTATCTCCAGATGGACTAGACCAGTTTGAATGGTAAGAAGCAATTTGAAAGTTTGGATAAGTGTGTGCGGTCCGACCTTTTCGTGTGATCAACAAGTTTGGTTATTTTGATAAGTGGGTCCATATCCACAATTCAATTATTGTGTATACAAAGGAATAGNATCCATCTTTCTCTTTCGTTATCTCAAGATGGTATATGAGAAGATCTTTTTTTTAAGATCAGAGTCCAATATTCATGCTCACTTCACCTTTCAGTATCTTGAATTCTTTTTGGGACATAAGATCTTGTATTATTGATGATACTACACAATTTGGCATAAGATCCTGTATAACTAACAATGTCAGTAGAGAAACAAGAGACGATGGGAAGGAGAGAGATAGATCCCCCTCTTCATTTGAAAAAAAAAGTGTGAGAGAGAGCCCCCTTAAACAGGTTGTTTGTCCCCCTTTTATCCAAGAGAGATTATTCTCCCTTTTCCCGATAACAACATGTTCTCCTCTCCCTAGCTTTTTCCCCCCTGCATGTCTTTTTGATGGGAAGGCTTTAATGAGAACATGGTCTTCCTTTGGTGCACAATCCAATGTCGGCGATGAGATGGTTGTCCTTTGTCTCTAATTGCGAGTTATCTAGGACCAGATGGACTAGACCAGTTTGAATGGTAAGAAGCAATTTGAACACTTCGATAAGTGTGCTCGGTCTGATCTTTTCGTGTGATCAACAATTTGGTTATTTTGATAAGTGGGTCCATATCCACAATTCGATATTTGTGTATACAAAGAAATATATATTTTGGATTTTTTGTGGGATTTAACCAATTATTTAGATCATAAAATATGTATGGAATAGGTCGACTTCAATGTTTAAATTTTAGATGTTAGATATCAGATAATAATACTTCTTCAAGTTGATAAACTAATTTCAGCAAGCAAGTAATGTTCCTTGATGTTATCTATATATATATATATATATATATATATATATATATATATATATATATATATATATATACTTTTTTAGACCTTATTTTGATCAAAAATTATTTTTGATTGGACTAATAAAGTTGTCACGATGATCAATTTTTTTTAATATTTAGAAAGTAATTGAATATATATCGATATAGTATGATGATTCATTGAATTTTTTTTTCCAATTGTTTATTTGAGGTTTATTTGTTGGATTATGAAGAGGGGTTGAAAAATAAGCTGACCTAATACAACTAATGCTTCATTAAGAGTCATAAAATCGAAAAATGAATATCCTAAAAATAACATTAAAAAATATTAAAAAAAATTTGTGCATGAATAAAATAATTGTGAAATTAACCTCAAATAATTGGAATAAAGAGATTGTTAATCACTAACATTATAGTGCATGCAAACTTGTTTACTCTCTCTCTCTATGTGCGGAAACGTATGCATGTGCTCTCCGATCACAGGCGCACATCAACCATTCCTTTAAATTTTTTTTTTTAAAAAAGAAAAAAATAGTAAAAGTAGGATCCATTGGCATACAGGGATGGTTGATAGGCGGCTGTGATCGGAGAGAGCGCGCAGCTCTGCGTATGCTCTCCGTACGCAATAATTTTTCCTCTATCTATGTGATAAGGATTTTTTTTTTTTTTCTCATATTGGTTATCTTATTTTTTTTTTTTTCCTTCATAGTTATTGCGTAACGCCAATAAAAAAATGGTAATAAAAAATTTCAAAATAATCATATTTAGGGTCTAACTTAGAAAAAAATAGGCTTTTATTTAACGAAACACTATGTTATTTTGGACATTTATTAAGACATTTTATTTATTGTTACTAAAATGAATATTCTATTACATTTGACTTTAATTATTTATTTAGAACTTGAATATATTNGGGATTTCAATTCCGATGACCGACAGCTTCTTACGGGCAAACCCCACACCAAAAATAGTGCCGACAAGAATAAGAAAGCCACATAAAATATAAAGAACACAAAATTTAATATGGAAAAACATGAGAATGGAAAAACCAACAAAGTCATGTCACACCAAAAAATCTACTATGAACAAAATGAAATAGTTGTACAAATTACACCACTTTGGAACACTTCACTACTCCTTCTCTCATTCAGACAAAAAACAAGGAAAAAAAAACAATGTGTACACAATCTCGCAGTGAAGCCAAACTTCAAGCAAAAACTATCTGAATTCGGTTGCCAACGTGGGGTTGTCGCGACAGTGGCGTTCTAATGGGTGTTGTAGCGTCGGCCATTAGAGCACCGCAGTGCCAAGCTCTCAGGTTCTAAAACCAAGATTGGGAGTTGCAACACTACTAGTCTCAACGTTGCAGTGCTCCCCCTGGGTGTTGGAGTGCATGCTCTCGTGTTCATGACATGTATTGGGCGTGGTGGTGTTGCCTTCTAGGTGATGGGGCACTATGTACAATNATCTACATCCACGGGAGGGAATCAATCAAATTGTTCACTAAGGCAAAAGAAATGGAGAATACATAGCTTATATATAGAGATGAGTCATCATCTTCTTTCTATGGCCTCCTTCTCAAGCGACACCTTGATACAAAGGCCTCAAGATGCTCTCCTTAGCTCTAGCTCTCTAGATATTCTCTCATCCTTTGTGGTAGCTTAAGATCTCTTCCCTTGCTCTCTTAAGCCTCACACGCTCTCTATTTATAGTAGCTAGAGAGTGGTAGGTGGGAGGTAAGTGAGCGGTACCACATTACAAAAGTGCCCCTTTACCTTAGTTCAATAATTGAGGGTCAAAATAACAGAAGCTTCAAAGTAAAGATTCCCTCCACCTGGCCCCTGAGTGGCCCTCAGCCCTTGCTTGAGTTTCCTAAGTTCAAACAGTACATAGACTTAGCAATCACGATCTTCCCGATAAGAGAGTACAATCCCTTTTTTCTGACTCCTTGTATGACGACACGAGGGCCTTTGGTTACTCTGATGCAATCATTCTCTAACTTGAACGAGCATCCACTTGACTCTAGCGTATCTAAAGAAATCAGATTTCTTTTGAGCTCTGGTACGTACCTGACAATTTTCAGTATTCGTTCAACTCCATCGAACATCCTTATCCTGATTGATCCACTTCCAACAACCCGTGAGCTTTATTGTCTCTCAGTAGTCCTGTTGCATTGTCTCGAACCAGTCTTTTTGAGGACACATGTGGAAAGAACACCCTGAGTCGAGGATCCACTCCTTACTGGATTCAGATTTTGTGTTCACCAGGGCCTTAGCAGAATCGTAGTCATCAGAGGCTACGCTTGCTTCTTCTGATTCTTCTGGCTCTTCTTGGTAATTATTCTTCATGTCTGGGCAGTTCCTCTTGAAATGATCATCCTTGTGACAACGATACCACTTGAAAGATCCCCTTGATGACTGATTCCTGCCATCCTTGCTTGACCTGGATATGTACTGACCATTTCTTGAATCTTTCCTGTCCGATCTTCCTCTGCAATAAGACTGTCTCCGCTGACTTCCTTGTCCCTATCATGCTTCATCTAAAGTTCTTTGGCTCTAATCAGATATTGAACCTCCTCCAGAGTAATAATATGCACCTTTCCATAGAGCATCACATCCTTGAAATGCTCATAGCTCTTAGGAATAGAGTTTAACAACAGCAGTGCCTTGTCCTCATCGCCCATCTTGGCGTCGATGTTCTCGAGGTCGTCGATGATCTTGTTGAACTCGTCGATCTCCTCTGAGACGGATTTGTCTTCATGCATTTTGAAGGAGTATAGGCGCTGCTTCAGAAAGAGCCTATTAGCCAAAGACTTTGTCAAGTAGAGTACCTCGAGTTTGGCCTAAAGTGCTTGAGTCATTGTCTCCCTAGATACCTCCCTCAGAACTTTTTTGCCCAAGCTCAGGATTATCAAACTGTAGGCCTTATCCAGTATGCCAATCTTCTCTTTCTCGGTCATGTCGGCCGGCAATGCCACCGACCCTTGTACGGATTCTGCAACACCCTGCTGAACCAATTGAGCTCTCATCTTTACTCTCCATAGGCCGAAGTCATTCTTCCCGTTGAATTTCTCAATGTCGAATTTGGTGGAACTGATTGTCGTGGCTAGGATTTCTTCCAATGAATTCTATTCGCTGCTCTTCCAAGAACTAGGCTGAAATAAAAAAAATGTTGTACTATTATATAGCAACCAAACGTTTTCAACCTAAACCTGCCTTTTTAGGCATTGCTGTCCAAGAAATTCTCACCAAATTTCTTACCTTCTCCCCATGAAATCCACTGCCTTCGTAAACCGAACGAAGAGCTCCGATCCCTTCTGGCAGAGATCACACCTGTTCACCGGAGAAAACTTCCTGTTCTGTGCTCACGCCTCCTTCCCGCAGGGACTCCTCTGCGTCCAAAGGAACAAATCAGGAATTCCTCCTCTACTTCTCGCACGAGAATAACTGTCTCTCCAGAGCCGTCGTGCCTCGCCAAACTGCTCAGGTCCTCCTGCTTTACGAACTCCCGAACAGGGAACTCCTTGAACGCTTCTCTGCGCGATCTCCGCCTCTTCCCTCTGGCCGAGCTGCTCACAAGACAGAACTCCTGTTCCGAAATCCTCTGCTGGCAGCCCTGTCACAAAATTTTGGCCCTCGCTCGTGGACTGTTCCTCCTCCGTCTCACCGAACCGCACAACCTGCGGTGCGAATCTAGTCGATCAATGCTTCCACTGCTCACCGAATCTGTCGCGATTCGGCTGCCTGCGACGCGATCCACTTGCTCCTCTGTTCATGAATGCCGAACTCCTCTTCTTCATCGCTGGTCGCGAACACCTTTACACGTACACCTCTAGCCAAGAAGTATGGATCTTCCCACAGAAAGCACCAATTGTTGTGAGATATGTACTTCCTGACATAGAAATGAGACACAAAGAACACAAGCAAACACAGATCGTTTACATGGTTCGATCCAACTAGATCTACATCCACGGGAGGGAATCAATCAAATAGTTCACTAAGGCAAAAGAAATGGAGAATCATAGCTTATACATAGAGATGAGCCCTCATCTTCCTTCTATGACCTCCCTCTCAAGCGACACTTTTACAAGGCCTCAAGATGCTCTCCTCCTCTCTAGCTCTCTAGTTATTCTCTCCTCCTTTGTGGTAGCTTAAGATCTCTTCCCTTGCTCTCCTAAGCCTCACACCCTCTCTATTTATAGTAGCTAGAGAGTGGTAGGTGGGAGGTAGGTGAGCGGTACCACATTACAAAAATATCATTTTACCTTAGTTGAATAATTGGGGGTCAAAATAACAATATATATATATATATATACATACATATTAAAAATATCATTCTAGTGTTGATAAGTTAGTTGAGAATGGCTATTAATTAAAAAAAAAGAAAGGGAAAGTTAAAAAAAGTTCATTGTGACATCTCTATATATTGATTAAACATGCTTCCTTTTACAATTTGGAACACTTCACTACTCCTCTCATTCAGACAAAAGACAAGGAAAAAAATAACATAAAATCCAACACACAATGTGTACACAATCTCGCGGTGAAGCCAAACTTCAAGTAAAAAACTATCTGAATTCGGTTGCCAACGTGTCGTCACCGCGACAGTGGCGTTCTAATGGGTGTTGTAGCGTCGTCCATTGGAGCACTGCAGTGTCAAGCTCTCAGGTTCTAAAACTAAGATTGGGAGTTGCAATGCTAATAGGCTCAACGTTTGCAGTGCTCCCCTCTGGGTGTTGGAGTGCATGCTCTCGTGTTTTGGACATGTATTGGGCGCGGTGGTGTTGCCTTCTAGGTGATGGGGCAGTGTGTACAGTAAAAAAAATTATGAGTAGTGCCTCTGAATCCTATATAGGCAGGACACCCCCACCCGTAACCGTACCCCTTGCCCTCAAAAAACAAACCGTCAAGTTTAATCAGCAAAATTGAATACATTGAGTGAAAAATTTATGGAGACAATCAGACTCCACATAATAACAATCTCTCACTTAAAAACAAATTGCAATCAATCAAGCTTCTCCAAAACTACGTTGTTTCATAGTTAAGAACTAAAGTGTGGCTCAACCCTAGCTCAATCTTCTTGAACTTCCACTGAAGCTAAACATATGTTCAATTTCTCAATTGCCACAAACTTAGTAAACATTTTTGTAAGATTTTGAGTTATATGTATCTTCTCCCAAAATAATTGATCATCTTAATGAACAAATGAAGCGAAATATAAATTGAATGTACTTTATCCTGACATAAAATATGATATTTTTTGCAGATGAATGACTCTCCTTCTATCATTGTAAAAATTTTAATGCCCTTGCCTCTTGTCAAAGTTTATCATAAAGCTCTATGGCCAAATTATTTCCTTGCTAGCCTCTGTGATAGCAATATGCTCAACTTCTGTAGTTGATATAACAACAATCTTCTGTAATTTGAAGACCTAACTCATTGTTGTGTTGACTAAAGTGATGATATAACATGTTGTACTTTTCCACAATCAATATCTCCTGCATGATCGTAATCTACATGTCCCTGTAGATTAATCACTAAACTTATAAACTAAAGTGATTTATTGAGTGCTCGTCTCAAATATTAAAGAATCCATTTCACTACGTCCCAATGATGTTTCTATAGTTATGTATTTGCTGACCAATCTCATTGCATGTGCAATATTTACTTTTGTACATATCATCACATACATCAAATTTTCAACAGTTGAATCATATGAGATTTTTTTTCATCAATGCTTGCTCTGCTTCAGACTTAATTGATTGTTCCTTAGATAGTTTAAAGTGACTACATATGAGGGTGCAAACTAACTTTGTCTCACCTATATTGAATCTCTACATGACCGTGAATGTATTCTACTTGAGATAACTTTAATGTACCTGCGCCCATGTCCCTTATGATAATCATACCAAGGATTTCATTGATTGGACTTAAATTTTTCATTTCGAACTCCTTTGATAATTGTTTCTTCAAGTCCCTAATCTTTTATATATTTTCTTTTATAATCAATATATCATCCACATATAAAAATATAATATAATAATTAACCAAATATTTAAAGAAGCAATAATGATCTGATCGACACTTCATACACCCACTGTCAACATAAACATGTCAAATCCTTTGTACCACTATATTGGTACCTGCTTCAAACCATAAAGAACTTCATATCCTTGTGGTTGTACCAAGTACAATTCATCTTCTAAGTTGTCATGTTAGAATGTTGTCTTTATATTTATTTGCTCCTTATATAGATCATTCACTACTATCAAGCTTAACAAAACTCTGATAGTTGTCATTTTTACTACAAAATAAAATATCTTAATGTAGTCTACTCCTTCCTTTTACTATAAATCCTTTCACTACAAACCTTGTCTTACAACTCTTACTACCATATGAATCTTTTTTCAGTTTGTAAACTCACATGTTGTGCAATACCTTTCTACCATTTGGTAGTTCTATTAATTCACAAATCCAATTATTCATTAATGATTGCATTTCATCATTCATATAACTCCCACTCCTTTGAGTCATCTATTGAAAAACAATATGTTTCACCATTATCAGTCAGTAATACATGATACAATGACGGATAATACCTTTATATCGATCGTGAGATTCTTCTAGACATTTTGCTTAAGTTGCAGGTGTCAAAGGAACTACTTGTGCTTCTTTAGATTGAGCACATTTTCTTTCTCTATCTTTCTGATCACTGGTATTTCTTTCTCAACATATTTGAAGGGATCTTTAGAAGTAACTAATAAAAGATCTTATGCTTTATTTATGTCCTTATACATCTCTATTTCATCAAAAGTTGCATCCTTGCTCCTAATAAATTGCTGATTCTGATAGACATAGTATTTTATCCATATTCATCTAAATCATATCCAATGAAGTGCACTTAACAAATTTTGAGTCAAGATTACTTCTGAATCTTGCATCACTATGAACATATGATGAACAAACAAATACTTTTAGGTGAGATATATTTATCTTTTTCTTCATGTTTCTCTGGTAAGCCTTCATTTAAAGGTACTAATAGACCACGATTTATCAAATAAATTACAGGGCTCACTACTTCTGCTAATAACAGCTTTAGCAAGCCTACTTACAACATCATACTCTTGGCAAGCTCAATGATAATGCTATTCATGCACTTAGCAACACTATTTTTTGGGGTGTCTTTAGAACATGAAACTCATGCCTGATTCATTTTGAAGTATGATCAGGATACTCACTATCGTTATCTTTTTAAGGCCATTTCAACGTCAAACATATCTTATTGTCAACTACTACTTTCCACTTCTTGAACACATCAAATATATCAGATTTATGTCTCAAGAAGTACACTCATACCTTCCTGGTGTGAGCATCTATGAAAATGACAAATTATTGAGAACTTTAAGTAGTCAAAATTAAAGTAGAACCCCATATATCAGTATGCACTAACTCCAACTTCTTAAACTTCAACTTTGATCCACCTTTAAAGAAAGCAATACTATTTTGCATGCCATAAACATAATCATAACAAAAATTTAAATTTATAAACTTCAAATCACGAAGTATATTTTTAGAAAGTAGAAACTTTGTACATTTCTTAGTCATATATTCAAGCCTTATTCCAACTACGCTAATAGAATCATACATCTCATTGATTAAATAAAGGGCATCTTAAATTTTTCCTCAATTCATCATTATTACATTATTAGTCACCTTCCATGAACCCCCTGTGAAAGTTGTCACTTACCCTGACCTTGCAAGTTGACTCATAAAATTTATTTATTTTTTCCAAACATGGAACATGTCTAACTTTATTCAATTTCTAGATTGATTTATTTTGCAACTCGATATCAACATCAACCTTTCCAACAATATTATAGACCAAATTATCTCTCAAATACACATTTCTTATATCACCTTGACTGTAGTTTTTTAACAACTTTCTGTTGGAGCAAGTATGAAAAGAGACACAAAAATAGATTATCCATGATTTAGTACTATCTATGGATAAAATAAGGGAGTCACTCTGAATTTTATCTATGCATACATTTATAGAGAGCCTTCTATCTGGTGCTCCACCATCAACTTTCTGTGAAGCTTTATAACATTTTCATAAGGTGACATTTCTTATTGCAGTTTCAACATTTACCTCTGTCCTTTTTCTCGCTATACCATAGACATTCCTCTCCTGGACTAGGATCTCTTAATGTTAGTGTTTCTGTCCACATTTTTCCTTCTAGTATCAACATTTAGATCATAATTTAATGTTTTATCATTCGTCTTCTTGTGATATTCTTCATTTAACACAAATCTCACAATATCATTAAAGTTTGACCTCATATTTTCTGAAGAGTAACTCGTCGCAGTAACAAGTTTATACCAACTATCTAGTAATAATGCCCCAATCTTATTATCAAAATTAATGTAAATCAAACATAAATAGTTAGTCACATTGTTGAAGTTATTGAAGTGTTCATCCGACGAGTTATGATTAATTATCTTCATATTGAATAATCTCTTGAATACAAAGACTTTGTTAGAAGTTAAAAGCTTCTCATATATATATTTTTTTAGTGTACTCATGATAGAAACAATAATCTTCTCATTCACAATGTTTAAGATAATAGATGAGGAAAGTGAAAGTCAGATCAAACCTAAGGTTGTTCAATCAAGAAGTTCCCATTCTTCTAGAGTCATCAATTATGGCCTCTTAGTGATTCCATCTAGTGGGAAATATAGTTTTTTTTATATAACAACTCTTTAATTTGTATCTTTTTTTTGAAAGTCAAGTTCAAATCATTAAATAATTGTGTCTTACTTCATCAGTCATTGCTTCCACAGGAGCTAACTAATTTCAGAAACCCCACTGTGATGCCACTTATTGGGAGAGATGTGGAATGATTGTGGAAATTGATTCGAGAGATCCGAAGCAAAAGTATGAACATAAGAAAATCACATAAAATTAAAGAACTTAAAATTTAATATGAAAAAACTCAAAGATGATAAAAAACAAGGAGCAACATCACTCCAAGAAATTCACTATAGAGAATTGTACAAATTGTACTATACTCAAGCCACTCTACTCTTTTAAACACTTCAATACACTCATCTCTTTTGCACAAGAAAAAACTTCAAATCCAACATAAAATGCCCATATAATCCCACAAAGATGCCAAAATTTTGAGTGAAAATTATTTGATTTCGGCTACCAATGTCGGGGCGCCGCGATAATGGTGATGTTATGCTCCAATGGGTTCAACGCGCTAACCACAAAACGCTACAGCTTCGACTTCTTAGGTTCTGAAACCTAGACTGGGAGTTGCAACACTGCTAGTCTTAGTGCTGGGGTGTTGCTGCGCTCCTCTTCGTGCACTGGAGTATCGTGCTATCGGGTTCTGAACTTATACCGAACACGGCCGCTATTTTCTGGACACTAGGTACAGTAAAAGTTTTTTTGTCGGGAGCAGTGCCCCCTAAACTCAATGCAAGGGGGACCCCCCTACCCCCACCACCCACGACAAACCCATCATCAAGCTTGACCAGCTAAGCTGAGGGCTTTGAGTGACTAGTTAATTGACACAATCAGACTCCACATAATAACATAAACTCAATTATTTAAAAAAAGAAAGATTTACTTGTATACCACTCAATTCTTATGTATTTATATATCTAACACCTAAACTTCAATATATAAATACAGGCCTCCCTTACATATGCATAGAATGGTTTTATTTTTTAAAAGTAAAAAAAAGTGATATTTTATGTGATATGAAAGATTAAAGTAGTATAAATGAAAAATGTAAATTTTAGGTGCTAGATATTTATACATACATAAGAATTATNCAATCAGACTCCACATAATAACAATCTCTCACTTAAAAACAAATTGCAATCAATCAAGCTTCTCCAAAACTATGTCGTCTCATAGTTAAGAACTGTAGTGTGGCTCAACCCTATCTCAATCTTCTTGAACTTCAACTGAAGCTAAACATATGTTCAATTTCTCAATTGCCACAAACTTAGTAAACATTTTTGTAAGATTTTGAGTTATATGTATCTTCTCCCAAAATAATTGATCATCTTAATGAACAAATGAAGCGAAATATAAATTGAATGTACTTTATCCTGACATAAAATATGATATTTTTTTCTAGATTAATGACTCCCTACTATCATTGTAAAAGTTTTAATTCCCTTGCCCCTTGTCAAAGTTTATCATAAAGCTCTATGGCCAAATTATTTCCTTGCTAGCCTTTGTGATAGCAATATGCTCAACTTCTGTAGTTGATATAACAACAATCTTCTGTAATTTGGAGACCTAACTCATTGTTGCGTTGCCTAAAGTGATGATATAACATGTTGTACTTCTTCCACAATCAATATCTCCTGCATGATCGTAATCTACATATCCATGTAGATTAATCACTAAACTTATAAACTAAAGTGATTTATTGAGTGTTCATCTCAAATATTGAAGAATCCATTTCACTACGTCCCAATGATGTTTCTATAGTTATGTATTTGCCGACCAATCTCATTGCATGTGCAATATCTAGTTTTGTACATATCATCACATACAAAAAATTTTCAACAGTGGAATCATATGAGATTTTTTTTCATCAATGCTTGCTTTGCTTCAGACTTAATTGATTGTTCCTTAGATAGTTTAAAGTGACTACATATGAGGGTGCAAACTAACTTTGTCTCACCTATATTGAATCTTTGCAGAATCGTCAATGTATTCTACTTGAGATAACTTTAATGTACCTGCGCCCATGTCCCTTATGATACTCATACCGAGGATTTCATTGATTGGACTTAAAATTTTCATTTCAAACTCCTTTGATAATTGTTTCTTCAAGCCCCTAATCTTTTATATATTTTCTTTTATAATAATTATATCATCCACATATAAAAATATAATATAACAATTAACCAAATATTTAAAGAAGCAATAATGATCTGATCGACACTTCATACACCCACTGTCAACATAAGCATGTCAAATCCTTTGTACCACTATATTGGTACCTGCTTCAAACCATAAAGAACTTCATATCCTTGTGGTTGTACCAAGTACAATTCATCTTCTAAGTCGCCATGTAAGAAAGTTATCTTTATATTTATTTGCTGCTTGTATAGATCATTCACTACTATTAAGCTTAACAAAACTCTGATAGTTGTCATTTTTAGTACAGAATAAAACATCTTAATGTAGTCTACTCCTTCCTTTTACTATAAATCCTTTCACTACAAACCTTGTCTTGCAACTCTCAATACCATATGAATCTTTTTTCAGTTTGTAAACTCACATGTTGTGTAATACCTTTCTACCATTTGATAGTTCTATTAATTCACATGTCCAATTATTCATTAATGATTGCATTGCATCATTCATATAGCTCCCACTCCTTTGAGTCATCTATTTAAAAGCACTGTGTTTCATCATTATCAATCAGTAATAGATGATACAATGACAGATAATACCTTTATCTCGGTCGTGAGATTCTTCTAGACATTTTGCTTAAGTTGCAGGTGTCAAAGGAACTACTTGTGCTTCTTTAGATTGAGCATATTTTCTTTCTCTATCTTTCTGATCACTGGTATTTCTTTCTCAAGATGTTTGAAGGGATCTTTAGAAGTAACTAATAAAAGATCTTATGCTTTATTTATGTCCTTATACATCTCTATTTCATCAAAAGTTGCATCCTGGCTCCTAATAAATTGCTAATTTTGATAGACATAATATTTTATCCATATTCATCTAAATCATATCCAATGAAGTGCACTTAACAAATTTTGAATCAAGCTTACTTCTGAATCTTGCATCACTATGACCATATGATGAACAAACAAATACTTTAAGGTGAGGTATATTTACCCTTTTCTTCATGCTTCTCAGGTAAGCCTTCATTTAAAGATACTAATAGATCACGATTTATCAAATAAGTTACACGGCTCACTACTTCTGCCAATAACAGCTTTAGCAAGCCTACTTACAACATCATACTCTTGACAAGCTCAATGATAACTCTTTTCATGAGCTTAGCAACACTATTTTTTATGGTGTCTTTAGAACATGAAACTCATGCCTGATTCATTTTGAAGTATGATCAAGATACTCACTATCATTATCTTATTAAAGCCATTTCAACTTCAAACATATCTTATACTCAACAACTAATTTCCACTTCTTGAACACATCAAATATATTAGATTTATGTCTCAAGAAGTACACTCATACATTCCTGGTGTGAGCATCAATGAAAATGACAAATTATTGAGAACTTTAAATAGACTAAATTAAAGTAGAACCCCATATATCAGTATGCACTAACTCCAACTTCTTAAACTTCAACTTTGATCCGGCTTTAAAGAAAGCAATACTCTTTTGCATGTGATTAATCATAACAAAAATTTAAATTTATAAACTTCAAATCACGAAGTATATTTTTAGAAAGTAGAAACTTTGTACATTTCTTAGTCATATATTCAAGCCTTATTCCAACTGCGCTAATAGAACCATACATCTCATTGATTAAATAATGGGCATCCTAAATTTTTCCTCAATTCATCATTGTTACATTATTAGGCACCTTCCATGAATCCCCTGGGAAAGTTGTCACTTACCCTGACCTTGCAAGTTGGCTCATAAAATTTATTTATTTTTTCCAAACATGGAACATGTCTAACTTTATTCAATTTATAGATTGATTTATTTTGCAACTCGATATCAACATCAACCTTTCCAATAATATTATAGACCAAATTATCTCTCAAATACACATTTCTTATATCACATTGACTGCAGTTTTTTAACAACTTTCTGTTTGAGCAAGTGTGAAAAGAGACACAAAAATAAATTATTCATGATTTAGTACTTTCTATGGATAAAATAAGGGAGCCACTCTGAATTTTATCTATGCATACATTTATAGAGAGCCTTCTATCTGGTGCTCCACGATCAACCTTCTTTGAAGCTTTATAACCTTTTCATAAGGTGACATTTCTTATTGCAATTTCAACATTTACCTCTGTCCCTTTTCTCTCTATACCATAGACATTCCTCTCCTGGTCTAGGATCTATTAATGTTAGTGTTTCTATCCACATTTTTCCTTCTAGTATCAACATTTAGATCATAATTTAATGTTTTATCATTCGCCTTCTTGTGATTTCTTCATTTAACACTAATCTCACAATATCATTAAAGTTTGACCTCATATTTTCTAAAGAGTAACTCATCGTAGTAAAAAGTCTATACCAACTATCTAGTAATAATGGCCCAATCTTATTATCAAAATTGATGTAAATCAAACATAACTAGTTAGTCACACTATTGAAGTTATTGAAGTGTTCATCCAACGAGTTATGATTAATTACTTTCATATTGAATAATCTCTAGAATAGAAAGACTTTGTTAGAAGTTAAAAGCTTCTCATATATTTTTCTTAGTGTACTCATGATAGAAACATTAATCTTCTCATTCACAATGTTTAAGATAATAGATGAGGAAAGTGAAAGTCTGATCAAACCTAAGGTTGTTCAATCTAGGATTTCCCATTCTTCTAGAGTCATCAATTATGGCCTCTTAGTGATTCCATCTAGTGGGAAATATAGTTTTTTTTTTATATAGAAACTCTTTAATTTGTATTTTTTGAAAGTCAAGTTCAAATCATTAAATAATTGTGCCTTACTTCATCAGTCATTGCTTCCACAGGAGCTAACTAATTTCAGAAACCCCACTGTGATGCCACTTATTGAGAGAGAGATGTGGAATGATTGTCGAAATTGATTCGAGAGATCCGAAGCAAAAATATGAACATAAGTCACAAAATAACAAAATCACATAAAATTAAAGAACTTAAAATTTAATATGAAAAAACTCAAAAATGATAAAAAAATCACGGAGCAACATCACACCAAGAAATTCACTATGAATAAATTGAAGAGAATTGTACAAATTGTACTACACTCAAGCCACTCTACTCTTTTAAACACTTCAATACACTCATCTCTTTTGCACAAGAAAAAACTTCAAATCCAACATACAATGCCCATATAATCCCACAAAGATGCCAAAATTTTGAGTGAAAATTATTTGATTTCGGATACCAATGTCGAGGCGCCGCGATAGTGGCGCTGTTATGCTCCAATGGGTTTGACGCGCTAACCACAAAGCGCTACAGCTTCGAGTTCTCAGGTTTTGAAACCTAGACTGGGAGTTGCAACACTGCTAGTCTTAGTGCTGGGGTGTTGTTGCACTCCCCTCCGTGCACTGGAGTATCGTGCTATCGAGTTCTGAACTTATACCGAACACGACCACTATCTTCTGGACACTAGGTACAGTAAAATTCTTTTTGCCGGGAGCAGTGCCCCCTAAACTCAATGCCATCAAGCTTGACCAGCTAAGCTGAGGGCTTTGAGTGACTAGTTAATTGACACAATCAGACTCCACATAAGAACATAAACACAATTATTTAAAAAAAGAAAGATTTACTTATATACCACTCAATTCTTATGTATTTATATATCTAACACCTGAACTTCCATATATAAATACAGGTCTCCCTTACATATGCATAGAATGGTTTTATTTGTTAAAAGTCAAAAAAGTGATATTTTTATGTGATATGAAAGATTAAAGTAGTATAAATGCAAAATGTAAATTTTATATGCTAGATATTTATACATACATAAGAATTACGAGGTATATATATAAATGCCCTTTAAAAATATGAAAATTTACATACTTAACTCCCAATTTTTATGCATAAACCCTACAAACAAAGAACCTTTACTTATGTTTGAAATGGTAGATTTCAACATTAAATGGTGTATTACTATTATTTTTGATGTGATTGGAAAGAATTGGGTGCTTTAGCTGTAAAAATGAATAGGTAAATTCTAATGCATGAGAATTCAGAAAAAAAAAAAAGAGAAAAAACCAAGCTTTTGCTGCCCACTTGTGAAATTGGTCCATAGCTTTTCCCTCACTCCAAACCCCCACTTGCCTACCACTATCATTCCTCTGCTTCTTTATTCTTACAAAGCACATTCATGTCCGTTCACCTTTCTTCCTTGCCACCTTGCAGAGAAAGCAAGCAAAAATTATACTAATAATAAAAGCTCAAGAAAGTAGAAAGATCTTAAGCTTTTAGGCTTCCATTACTGAAATCCTAATAATGTTTTTCTTCATTTTTGCTATTGTTTTTTTCTTAGCATTTGTGGTTGGTTGACAAACTTCTTTTGATTGCTTTTGAGATTTGGATCTAGTGGTTTAGAAGTTTGTTTATTGGCCTATTTGAAATGGCTATTAGTGGTAGTGGGTAAAATGTTAAGCCTTCCTTTCAGTATGTGTTGAACTTTTTTCTTTACTTTTTAGCTAAGATGAGGACTGAGGAGAAATAAAATTAAAATGTGAGGGTCATTATGCGCCTCCACCTCTTCTTTTTGAGAAAATATTGCGTCCGGACAACGGACGTGATACAGCGGAGGTTCGAACTGCGTCCGGACTCCGGACGNTGAGGGCTGAGGAGAAATAAAATTAAAATGTGAGGGTCATTATGCGCCTCCACCTCTTCTTTTTGAGAAAATGTTGCGTCCGGACAACGGACGTGATATAGCGGAGATTCGAACTGCGTCCGGACTCCGGACACAATATTATTTCCTTCTTTCTACACATTCAACTTTACATGGGAAGAGTTCATATAAAACCCAACGGGTTCCGGTCTAACGTAAAATCTTGATTTGATTTGAATTGAGTTGAGAGGATGAAAATTTTGAATGTGCATGTATGGTCGGCCAAAAGGTAGATTATTTTACTAGATTTTTTCTCATTTACTTAGTTTTTTTTAATATTAGGTTGAGACATCTTACGAGTTCATGCTCTAAGAATTAATTTCCTTTCTTTTAATCATAAGAGAGAACTCTAAATTAGGAAGATCATTTTAGCATCATTTTAGTTTGCACTTAATAAATTTTTAGTTGTAATTATGGGCATGGAGACAAGTTACATTGAGATTTTGTTATCATGTTATGTTGGGTCTATATTCGACGTTAATAAGTACGTGCATCGTTATATTCGACATAAATTTGATGCAAATCTATAAAACAAAAATAATATATAAAAGAATAAATAGATTCATACAATCTGCACATAATATAGAACGAATATCACAAGTTCTTACTAATTCATTATAGCAATTTATAGTTTATAGCACAAACAAATACTAACAGTGAAAAGGGACATAATGTAACAATTAATCCCAAAAACAAAGTTCACATAAAAATCCATAAAATAAGTTCAAAATAATGCTTCAAAAAAAAAAAAAAACATAAAAATCTCCTAATCATTATCTCCCTCTTCCTCCTCATCTACAAAAGTCATCCACCGCTTGCCTTGGAAATATGCTAATCTCTCCGGCATGCGTGCTATAGAATCCTTAACTCTATGTTGGCCTTGGAGCATCTGGTCACGCAACTGACGAAGTTGTTCCTTCATTGCAACAAACTGTCTGACAAGCGTCATGTGATCCTGGTGTAACGAGTTTGAGGAACCAACAGGAGCATGAGAGTTCATAGCCTCGAATGTTATGCCCTTAGCAATGAGGCCGTAGACTCTCCCCTTCTTCTTTCCCGCTGTCTGTGTCATTGCTCAAAATTGAACTGTGCGGTGATAGGCTGGCTACCACTGCTGTTGGCGGATGTCTAGGGCTAGGAGGTCAAGTGCCTCTTTCAAAACTACTCGAACTCCTCCTACATAATTAAAAGTAAACTTTAATTGTTATTTTGAACAATAAGAGAAAATAAATGTAGAAAAATTAATTTCTTACTTGCATTCACCTGCCAGGAGTGGTTGGAGACCCACTGTCGTGTCACCTGGTGCCGATAGGTTCAAACATGCAACTATGCAATGGAGGGCTCACGACCAAACTCCTTAACCAGTGTAGCATAAGAGAATGGTTATCACCACATACTTACATCAAACATTGATTTTTTTGAATATTTAAAGAATCTTACCAGCCTCCTAGATTGTTTTGTATGAGGGACCGAACCTCTAAGATGGAGCACAACGCCACTGGCCCCCTCGGTCACCCAGTTCACCTAATTAGCCTGCCTCTTCCTTTGATACTCGGGAGAGACCCAGTCTATGGTCAACTGAGCCCAGATCTCCTCCCCTACCCATACGGGCCGCTTCCCCTTTCTACGGGTTGTGGTGAACATGTCACCCAGCTGATGCCTGCCACGTATCTCAAAGATTCATGGTGATGATGCTCTAACAGCCAGCTTAAGGACCTCTGCACCATAATAAATAAGCAAGGTTGATTAGTAAAAAAAAAATAAATTAGAATTACAATTCTAATTCAAATTAAATGATCATACTTCAAACTCCTGAAACCACATATTCCGAGTAGCAATGTAAGTATGCTTTCAAGAGAGATACAGATGATCATATCTGCTTTGGATGATCTCTGACAGTTTTTCTTTATGGGCCATGTGGACCTGGTATGATTAATGTCAGAAATAAGAATGGATATATTGAGGGATAAATTATACGACATAATGATTACTAGCCAGTATGAATAAGGTGTTGCAGCATGACTGTAAGGGGTGAAGTCATTTGCACCTAAGCCAAGTCTAATATTGTGTGATTTTGCTGCAATGACCGAGTAATTATGATCGAAATGTCTCCAGCTTCACCATGTGTCGAATGAATCATTAAATTAATATCAATAGATCTGGTATTATGACATGTCATGTAGGAGTTGTACGAATAGGAGCAAATAACCTCTGAAGCCAGGTTATGAGCAAAAGGTAAAAGAAATGTTCGTATGAAATTGTTTTCTAAATTTTACCCTTTCATTTAAATCTATCAACACCACAAAATCGACATTTCATCTCATCTTCATCAGCTTTATAATATATCATGCAGCAATTAACACAATAATCTATTTTCTCATATAGTAATCCATGCTTTGACACTAACTTTTTGGTTCTGTATAGGTCCTTCAGAACTAAACTTCATATAAGGTTTGTCTCCTTCAATTATGTTGCTACTTGATTAAAGCATTTTCTAGGCATGTTAAGATTAGATTTGATGCTCCCTCCAGAACTAAATTTCCTATAGGGGTTGTCTCCTTCAATAATGTTGCTACCTGATTGAAGCTTTCTCTAGTCATGTTAAAATCAGATTTGATACTCAACATTCTCAACGTCATTGATAATTCTATACATGCAGTGCAACAATCTCATAAATGTCATTGTAGCATTTAATAAGTCCTAAAATATTACACTTCGTTGTTTGGCGTTTGATTTTGGCATGGAACACTCTCAACAAAATGAGCTATGTGAGCATCATGAATCATTTCTTCATATGTGTCAGAATCATATTCGTCGGTTGGAGGGGCATAACTTGTTGAGGCACCAACTTGATCATATTGAACTTTTGGTTCTTGCTCACCATGTGAAGTCCAATATCAATAAGTTAGTTTAAATCCATTGTGGTAAAGATTCAACTTGATTTCTTCGAGTCGTATAAATGCTTGATTTTACACTTTTCATAAGGGCATCAAAACTTACCCTCTAAACAAAAAATGAGCAGTTGTGATGCCACCTATACAAATTCCTAAAAATCATTCAAGAACTCTTTTTTATTTTGAATATAATCTGTTACACATCCAAAATCATTTTGAGTATTCATCTGCAGCATAGATATAGCTATATATATAAGTACAATTATTAGAAAAAAAAAGTACATGCTCACCAATTTGCATATATATTTGACAATATTGTTGAAAATTTTCATTTTTGTCATTGATAGTAAACACGTGCATGTCAACTCAAATATAAGTCATGGATGATTATGCTCAGTGGTATTTAGGAGCTAATTCTCATTGAAAAAATTACTCCACAAACCTCAGTGAAGTAGCATGATTCATCTGATGAAGTAACACGTCAACTCAAAGATAAAGTTTCTCATGTTCTTTTGAGCCAATATAAAAAATTTATAATTTTTTCCTTGATTTAGTTCATAAACAAGATTAGCTCAAAAAAATTTGGCCAAATGGATGACTGTCGTCATCATTAGAATGATTAAAAATTCTACCTTCACTATAAGAAAACTGTTGAGAGGCGAGTAACGTTATGAAGCTGAATATGATATTTAAAAATATTTAGTGATTAAATGTCAACTAATTAGTTATATTATTTAGCTTGAGTTAGTTTAGTAGTATATAAATATCTCCACTTAAAATTTGTTTGCTNTTGGTCCATAGCTTTTCCCTCACTCCAAACCCCCACTTGCCTACCACTATCATTCCTCTGCTTCTTTATTCTCACAAAGCACATTCATGTCCGTTCACCTCAAGGAATAGAGAAAAGCGGTTTCTGCTCCCGTGCTCATTTCTTCCTTGCCACCTTGCAGAGAAAGCAAGTAAAAATAATACTAATAATAAAAGCTCAAGAAAGTAGAAAGATCTTAAGCTTTTAGGCTTCCATTACTGAAATCCTAATAATGTTTTTCTTCATTTTTGCTATTGTTTTTTTCTTAGCATTTGTGGTTGGTTGACAAACTTCTTTTGATTGCTTTTGAGATTTGGATCTAGTGGTTTAGAAGTTTGTTTATTGGCCTATTTGAAATGGCTAGTAATGGTAGTGGGTAAAATGTTAAGCCTTCCTTTCACTATGTGTTGAACTTTTTTCTTTGTTTTTTAGCTAAGTTGAGGACCGAGGAGAAATAAAATTAAAATGTGAGGGTCATTATGCGCCTCCACCTCTTCTTTTTGAGAAAATATTGCGTCCGGACAACGGACGTGATACAGTGGAGGTTCGAACTGCATCCGGACTTCGAACACAATATTATTTCCTTCTTTCTAAACATTCAACTTTACATGGGAAGAGTTCATATAAAACCCAACGGGTTCCGGTCTAACTTAAAATCTTGATTTGATTTGAATTGAGTTGAGAGGATGAAAAATTTGAATGTGCATATATGGTCGGCCAAAAGGTAGATTATTTTACTAGATTTTTTCTCATTTACTTAGTTTTTTTTAATATTGGGTTGAGACAAGAATTAATTTCCTTTCTTTTAATCATAAGAGAGAACTCTAAATTAGGAAGATCATTTTAGCATCATTTTAGTTTGCACTTAATAAATTTTTAGTTGTAATTATGGGCATGGAGACAAGTTACATTGAGATTTTGTGATCATGTTATATTGGGTCTATATTCGATGTTAATAAGTACGTGCGTCGTTATATTCGACATAAATTTGACGCAAATCTATAAAACAAAAATAATATATAAAAGAATAAATAGATTCATACAATCTGCACATAATATAGAATGAATATCACAAGATCTCACTAATTCATTATAGCAATTTATAGTTTATAGCACAAACAAATATTAACAGGAAAAGGAACATAATGTAACAATTAATCCCAATTCTCAAAAAACAAAGTTTACATAAAATCCATAAAATAAGTTCAAAATAATGCTTCAAAAAAAAAAACATAAAAATCTCCTAATCATTATCTCCCTCTTCCTCCTCATCTACAAAAATCATCTGCCGCTTGCCTCGGAAATCTGCTAATCTCTCCGCCATGCGTGCTATAGAATCATTAACTCTATGCTGGCCTTGGAGCATCTGGTCACGCAACTGACGAAGTTGTTCCTTCATTGCAACAACCTGTCTGACAAGTGTCACGTGATCCTGGTGTAACGAGTTCGAGGAACCAACAGGAGCATGAGAGATCGTAGCCTCGAATGTTATGCCCTTAGCAATGAGGCCGTAGACTCTCCCCTTCTTCTTTCCCGCCGCCTGTGTCATTGCTCAAAATTGAACTGTGCGGTGATAGGCTGACTACCACTACTGTTGGTGGATGTCTAGGGCTAGGAGGTCAAGTGCCTCTTTCAAAACTACTCGAACTCCTCCTACATAATTAAAACTAAACTTTAATTGTTATTTTGAACAATAAGTGAAAAATAAATGAAGAAAAATTAATTTCTTACTTGTATTCACTTGCCAGGAGTGGTTGGAGACCCACTGTTGTGTCACCTGGTGCCGATAGGTTCAAACATGCAACTATGCAATGGAGGGCTCACGACCAAACTCATTAACCGGTGTAGCATAAGAGAATGGTTATCACCACATAATTACATCAAACATTGATTTTTTTGAATATTTAAAGAATCTTACCAACCTCCTATATTGTTTTGTATAAGGGACCGAATCTCCAAGATGCAGCACAACGCTACTGCCCCCCTCGGTCACCCAGTTCACCTAGTTAGCCTGCCTCTTCCTTTGATACTCGGGAGAGGCCCAATCTACGGTCAACTGAGCCCAGACCTCCTCCCCTACCCAGACGGGCCGCTTCCCCTTTCTACGGGCTGTGGTGAACATGTCACCCAACTGATGCCTGCCACGTATCTCAAAGATTCATGGTGATGATGCTCTAACAACCAACTTAAGGACCTCGGCACCATAATAAATAAGCAAGGTTGATTAGTAAAACAAAAAAAAAATTAGAATTATAATTCTAATTCAAATTAAATGATCATACTTCAAACTCTTGAAACCACATATTCCGAGTAGTAATGTAGGTATGCTTTCAAGAGAGATACAGATGAACATATCTGCTTTGGATGATCTCTGACAGTTTTTCTTTTTGGGCTATGTGGACCTAGTTTGATGAATGTCAGAAATAAGAGTGGCACAGTCATACATATATTGAGGGGTAAATTATACGACATAATGATTACTGGTCAGTATGAATAAGGTGTTGCGACATGACTACACGGGGGTGAAGTCATTTGCACCTAAGCCAAGTCTAATATTGCATGATTTTGCTGCAATGACCGAGTAATTATGATCGAAATTTCTCCAGCTTCACCACATGTCGAATGACTCATTAAATTAATATCAATAGATCTGGTATTATGACATGTCATGTAAGAGTCGTACGAATAGGAGCAAATAGCCTCTGAAGCCAGGTTATGAGCAAAAAGCCAAAGAAATGTTCGTATGAAATTGTTTTCTAAATTTTACCCTTTCATTTAAATCTATCAACACCACAAAATCGACATTTCATCTCATTTGCATCAGCTTTATAATATATCATGCAACAATTAACACGATAATCTATTTTCTCATATAGTAATCCTTGCTTTGACACTAACTTTTTGGTTTTGTATAGGTCCTTCAGAACTAAAATTCATATAAGGTTTGTCTCCTTCAATTATGCTGCTACTTGATTAAAGCATTTTCTAGGCATGTTAAGATTAGATTTGATGCTCCCTCCAGAACTAAATTTCCTGTAGGGGTTGTCTCCTTCAATAATGTTGCTACCTGATTAAAGCTTTCTCTAGTCATGTTAAAATCAGATTTGATACTCAACATTCTCAACGTCACTGATAATTTTATATGTGCAGTGCAACAATCTCATAAATTTCATTGTAGCATTTAATAAGTCCTAAAATTATTACACTTTGTTGTTTGGCGTTTGATTTTGGCATGGAACACTCTCAATAAAATGAGCTATGTGAGCATCATGAATCATTTCTTCATATGTGTCAGAATCATATTCGTCGGTTGGAGGGGAAAAACTTGTTGAGGCACCAACTTGATCATATTGAACTTTTGGTTTTTGCTCACCATGTGAAGTCCAATATCGATAAGTTAGTTTAAATCCATTGTGGTAAAGATTCAACTTGATTTCTTCGGGTCGTATAAATGCTTGATTTTACACTTTTCATAAGGGCATCAAAACTTACCCTCTAACAACAGATGAGCAGTGGTGATGCCACCTATACAAATTCCTAAAAATCATTTAAGAACTCTTTTTTATTTTGGATATAATCTGTTATACATCCAAAATCATTTTGAGTATTCATCTGCAACATAGATATAACTATATATATCAGTACAATTATTAGAAAAAAAAAGGTACATGCTCACCAATTTGCATATATATTTGACAATATTGTTGAAAATTTTCATTTTTGTCATTGATAGTAAACACATGCATGCCAACTCAAATATAATTCATGGATGATTATGCTCAGTGGTATTTAGGAGCAAATTCTCATTGAAAAAATTACTCCACAAACCTCAGTGAAGTAGCATGATTCATCTGATGAAGTAACATGTCAACTCAAAGATAAAGTTTCTCATTATCTTTTGAGCCAATATAAAACATTTATAATTTTTTCCTTGATTTAGTTCATAAACAAGATTAGCTCAAAAAAATTTGGCCAAATGGATGACTGTCGTCATCATTAGAATGATTAAAAATTCTACCTTCACTATAAGAAAACTGTTGAGAGGCGAGTAACGTTATGAAGCTGAATATGATATTTAAAAATATTTAGTGATTAAATGTCAACTAATTAGTTATACTATTTAGCTTGAGTTAGTTTAGTAGTATATAAATATCTCCACTTAAACTTTGTTTGTGGTAGTAATACATATAATTAAAAAAGCAACATTATTGGATTGAAACCATAAAGATATTCAAATATAGCACCAATAGCTATGGGCTTCAACAACACCAACATCTGAAAAGACAACACCAGCATCTCGAAGACCATAATAGCACAACTAAGCAAGGATCACCATATGATAATAGATTGAAACCAGAAAAATCATAAAATCTAGCACCAATAACTATGAGCTTCCAACATCATCGATATCATCAAAATGAGAAATCATGAAATTCTCAAATTAGCATAAGATGAAAGTTCTATAAGACAACAACAAATCGTCAAAAATAAACTACCACAGCTCCAAATAAATATTTGCAATACCTATCCATTAATAGAGTAAAAAACGAGATAATCAAACAATACCCACACAAATTAAGCCTAAAATTTGGATTTGTTGTAGTCCTACAAAGATATCCTAATTCGTCACTAGAAAATTGAAAAGTTAACGTCCTACACAAATAATCCTAACTTATCACGATTAACTTGAAAGATGTCAGATACTATAGTGAATCTTCCTTAAAATGAGTTAAGTAGATTCCATGGAATGAAAAATTGCAAGTAGGAAAACCTAGTAACAAATAGGAGCAACTATCTTCTTTACCCCCTCTCAAATGCATAAAGAAGCTTGGTTAGAAATGATATTATTTCCATAAAATCCCATAGCTAACCCTTTAAAGCATATTTCCTTAACATTTGCATCTCCTTACAAAGCATATCCCTATATCCCATAGGCTAATGTGATTAACCTAGATGATTTAACCATAGAATTTCCCAATACTTATGGTTCACAATATGTTTTAATAATTCACTTGATCATAATGAAATGTAACTTAAGTGTTGAAGGTTAATCATCACCATACAAACTAATTAAATTACTTAGCAATTATCATTCCATCTGTCCAACTTAGTCATCACAAGGAAGAGTAAAATTTTTACTCAAGAAACATACTGAAAACACCAAACAATTTCATTGAATAAAAAAAAAATCCACTAACAATTTATTTCGACAGAAATACAACAATAAGTACACAAAAATACTTTGTTATTCCTCTTTTGCAATGACTAGAAGATGACTTAATCAGTACTCTTCTAGATTTTCTAAGCTTCTGCACTGGAAGAACTTCACCTCCTTTGCACTGGAAGAAGAAGAGAACCCAAAAACCAAGTAAAACCATTAAGTACTCCCAATAACATCATTCCACTCAAGCCTGCAATGCACTACAATTTATAAGCTCCTTGACTTAGCTTCTACGACTCCTGTGTAGTCCTACACGACCCCCCACATGATCCCTCACATCTAGAGTTTCAAACAACAACAACTACTAAATACAGTTGCTGGTGCCCAGGGTTGGTGCCTAGGTGTCATGCTCTCTATCTACTCAAGAAGGGATGAACACCTAACTGCCCAAGGGTTTGGCACCTAGTTGCCATGAGTCAGTGCCTAAATGCCAAGCTCTTGGGTTTGTGAAGTAGGGTCTGGCGCCTAGGCGCTCAATGGTCCTGCTCTTAGGTGCCCAATAGCCAATTTTGCACCTTTTAGCTCTATGTCATCTCTTGCTTTCCCCACTTTAATCACATGTTGTTCCTGTAAGATAATCACAAAAATACATTTCTTACAGTGCAATTTCATCCATAAAAATGTATAGAAACAACAAGAATACTAGCTTATTTATCTTTACATCAAAATTCTAGAAACTTAAAGGTTACTTGTCCTAAAGTAACACCAAAGCTTAAACATTGAATTAGTTAACTAATAAGTGTGAATTTTATGAAAAATTGCCATCAATCCTGCTTCAGAAGATTCATAGTTAGGAAAATGCAAATCCTCTAATGAATAAGTCCATATCATAGGCGATAAGAAGTTTTATATTCAACAGATAAAATATGATTTCATATTCATTTAAAAAAAAGTAAATGCTAAATAGTACAAATTAGATGTCAAATATAAAGAATTAAGCTCTCCTTTAAGTAATTTACTAATACTTCATAAACATAAGGAAATTTAGGAATGCAGTGGAGTTTTCAATTTAAAATGAATGTTAGTAAAACCAATTTTTGGTAAGGTTTCTCCTCAATATGTTTTTTTTATTTATATTCTTTTTTATCTTACTTTAGGATGAATATTTCAATTATAAGCATAATTTATTTGAGGATTACTATATTTGGATATNCAATTTTTGGTAAGGTTTCTCCTCAATATGTTTTTTTTATTTATATTCTTTTTTATCTTACTTTAGGATGAACATTTCAATCATAAGCATAATTTATTTGAGGATTACTATATTTGGATAGACCTTGAAATGATTTTGAATCCTACTATCATTTCTCTAAATGAAAACATGCCACATTCCTTTTTCTTTTTAATGCTTTGAAATTTTTAAGAAGTATTAGAAAAAATACAATTATATGAAGGCTAAATTCTTATCAAATACATGTCTAAATGCACCTAATTTAACAAATATCTAATTCTTCTTAAAAGTAAATATGCTAATCACTTTTTTATATATTAAATTGCAAAGTTTACTTAGCAATTTTGTTATCTTAATTCACATAAGTTTAAATTAGTAAACTTTGTTTCTCCTTTCTCAAGATTATTATAGTTTTACACTTATCCTCACATTCCTCAAGATAACTAAAAAGAATTATTTAAATTTTATTTACTAAGGACAAACAATCTTTAAGCACTTTTAACACCCCCCCCCCTCCCCCCCCAAAAAGTTAATTTCAAACACATAGCAATTTGAACATGAATTCAGATGTGGAGTCAAATTATAGTAATACTTCCTATCACATGCTCACATCAACAATGAATCAACATGTATTTTTCGAAAGTGCTACTAAGCTAAATAAAACACATAGTCAGATAGAATTGCACATGAAAGCTTAAATATTTATAATTGGGAAAATTAAAAGTTTAATAATAAAAGTATAATCCAAGAAAACAAGAATAAATCATAACAATAGTAGCAAATATAATAAAATCCTAAATATTCAAATAAAAAAAAGTACAATCACTCATTCTTCTCCTCCTCATCATCTTCTTCAGGTTCTTCCTCATCATCTTCTTCTTCTTCCTCTTCTTCCTCAGGATCCTCCTCCATCGGCTGACGAGTACTTTCATAGAGCAAAAATGGAGCGCATATGGAAAACTCAATGGGATATTCTCCTCTAATCCAATAGTGCCTATGGTACATCTTCAGCTGAGCGGCCTGAAAACTAGCAATATGATTGAATTGGCTTTTATTTTGCAAATCTATATGTAGCATATGGTCTGCTAAGTCATAAACCACCATTTGTATGATGGAGGCATCATGCTCCAACCTCCCTATCTATTTAAAATAGAAGCCATGATAGTAGAAGGATGAGGTCCAGAGTAAGAAGTAGAAGGAAGATCCCGACAAATCTCAAGTCAAATTACTTCATGTTTCCTGTATAATTCAATGTTGGATTTGGAAATGGGCTTCAAAGGATGAAGCTGATCCTCCCAACTAGAAAAAGACACACCATAGTTCTGGCATAATGAGAAGACTTTGGATCGGTGCCCTAATCCAAGAGTAGATCCACCCTTGTGGTATTAAGTATAAAATGATGAGTGAGGGAACATATGTCTATGAATTTCATTTTATAGTTGCAAAAATTTAAAATAGCTCGATCCTTTGTCAATTTGCTAAGATTAGTAAAAGGGACCAACTTAGCAGAGATAAACTAATGCCAGGCTTTTGAAACTGCAGTTAACTTGGAAGAAGGGAAATGAATTTTAGTTTCATTTCTCACCTTCCACCCCACCCTACCATCAGTCAAAAACTTGATAATTTCATCCCAACTAGTATCTACAAGAGTGAAACTAAAGTAAAAGCTATTAGGGACATCTTTCAACAAAAATAAAGCAGTAATGTGAGAATGAGAGATGTCCACTAGCTTCTCACTCACAAAGTCAAACCCATTTGAGGCTTAAGGAAGATTGACATAAAATTTCATAGCCACAAGAATCACTGCTACACAGGTATGGAAGCAGAAATGCTCCCAATGCTGACTCATTATCATGCTTTCAATAGCTCCCCAAGGGGTTAGCAATCCTAGCTCTACAATCAAATTTTTTGATACTAAGAAGTCATTGTATCGCTTCTCAGCTTTGAAGCTAACAAACTACTTTCTATTAAAAGAAGATTTGGATTTCTAGCTCATTGTTTTTGGGGCCTTTGAGATATGTAAGAATATAAAGTTAAAAAGAGTAAGGATTAAGATAAGGATGGATGCAATCAAAATGCTAACCAAGAAGAAAAATCAAATCACACCTAAAATTTTCTCGTGGGGACGATGAACAGATGTTGTTAGTTTTCGTGTATTAGAAATGGACGGTCGCGATGGGGTTGAACGACACGATCGTGCGGAACAAGGGGTGTGTACTGTAGTACAACATGACGCTTGAGTGGAAAGCACAAGCAACCAACAACAGAGGCGTGTGCTTTCGACGACACCGAGGATGATGCAACACTAAGCCGGATAAGTAGTAAATTTCCAAATTTTCTTTGTAATTAATTCTAGAAAAAATCTAAGAACTTAAAAAATTCATAACTTTATATAGAAAAATCATAAAAATGAAATAAAAATACATCTAAACTCAGTAAACAGAGGAGAAAATAATAAAAATAAAATTAGAAAGAATTAAATTATAATTGATTTTTAATCAGTTAAAAACTTTAGAGAGTATTTTAATTACTAAAATTTAAATATATTCCCAAAAAAATATGAAAATTTCAGGGATTGTTCCCCTCACCTTTCAGAATATTTTCAGATTTTTCCAAGGCCAGAGGCATTCTCTAAAATTAAAATGACCAATTTCCGACAAAATTTATAATTATTTTGAAAAATAATTATAAAAAATTAGAAAATGGGAAAAGAAAATTGAGATTAACAAGAAAATTCAGGAGGATGAAATTGATCCCTAAAATGTTAGTTTCCATCTTTGAAAAATTTAAAATAAAAATTAAGAATTTAGGAGTAAAAATGGAAAAATTAAAAATTTGCACTTTAGCCCAAATTGTTCCTAAACTTGGTTTAAGACATTCAACTAACCCTAAATCTTAGTTTTAGGGGATCAACAACATGGTTATCCTCTTTGACCATAAGGTTGGCCTTAATGATCTAGGGATAGCCCAAATTGACCCTAAATTTTGTTTAGGCTTAACTTTACGTAAGCTTAGCACATTAAGTTCATAATTAGACTTAACTTGACTAGGTTTAAGTCTAACCTCACTTAGACTTAACCCTAAACTTTAGGTCTAACCCGTATTAGAACTAAACTTAAACTAAGTCTAACCTAACTTAGACTTAGCCTATTTCCTTAGGTTTAACCCAAATTAGTCCTAAAATCCTTCTCTTAATCTAAAACACTTTAGGCTTAGCATAATTTTGAACCTTTCCATATCTAACGCAAATTGTACTTAGTTTAAACCTTAAATCTTTTAAGTCTAACCCAAATCAAACCTAACCCAAACACTAGGTTCAACCCAAATTGGGCCAAACCTTAAACCTTAGGTCTAACCAACATTCGACCTAAATCTAAACCTTAGGTCCAACCTAAATTGGACCTAACTTAAACCTTAGGTCTAACCAACATTAGACCTAAGCCTAAGCCCTAGGTTCAACCCAAATTGGACCTAACTTCAACTTCAGGTCCAACCAATATTAGACGTAAAATAAACCCTAGATCCAACTCAAATTGGACATAACTTCAACCTTACGTCTAACCAACGTTAGACCTAAACCCAAACCCTAGGTCCAACCCAAATTGGACCTAACCTCATTCTTTAGATTTAACAATCATTAGACCCAAACATAAACTTTAACTCTAACCAAACTTAGACTTAGTTCAACCTTATAGGTCTAACTCACATTAAACCTAACCCCAACCTTTGGGCCTAACCTGCATTAGACCCAAACATCAACAAATACTCTTGGGTCTAACCTACATTAGGCTCAAATATCAGCAAAAACCCTTTTAGGTTCAACCCAAATCAGACCTAGTCCAACCTGTTGGGTCTAACTCACATTAGACCTAACCCATCCTCTATATCTAACCTAAATTAGAGTAAGTCCAACCTTTTGGGTCTAACTCATCTTAGACATAACCCTAACCCTAGGTCTAACTCAAAATAGACCTAAACCAACTAACCCATCTCCTTTGTCTAACCTAAATTAGACCTAACATAACCCAAACTCTAAGTTTAAGCAACATTAGACCTAACCTAATCTCTAAGTTTAGTCAACATTAGACCTAACACAAACCCTAGGCATAAACTTATCTTAAAGCTAGCCCAAGTCCTTTAGGTATAATTTAAACTTGACCTAATTCCAACCTTTAGGTCTAATCTAACTCAGACCTTTAACAATTTAAAGTCCTTCTAGGTTTACCCAATATAAACCTAATCTAAGTCCAACCTAACTTGTACTTAGCCAAATTCAAGTTCTCTTGGGCTTAACTTGACTTAGGCCTAATTCAACTAAATCACACGGTCAACCCGACCTAATTCGGGTTAACACAAATAAACTGAACTACCAGGTGAACTCGACCTAACTCGGGTTAACCCAATTCAACTAAATCACTGAATCAACCTGACCAAATTCGGGTCAACCCAATTCAACTGAATCACTGGGTTAAACTGACCTAACTTCGGTTAACCCAAATCAATTGAACAACAGAGTCAACCCAACCTAACTTGAGTTAACCCAATTCAACTGAATCAATGGGTCAACCCGACCTAGCTTAGGTTAACCCAAATTAACTGAACCACCTAGTCAATTGGACTTAACTCGAGTTAACCCAAAGCAACTGAGCTACTGTTTTAAGCCGACCTAACTTAGGTTAACTGAATTCAACTGAATCGCTTGGTCAACTAACTCGTGTTTACCCTAATCAACTAAACTACCGGGTCAACCCGATCCACCTTGGGTTAACCCAATTCAACTGAATCACTGGGACAACTCGACCTAACTCAAGTTAACCCAAATCAACTGAACCGCCAAGTCAACCTGACTTAACTCGAGTTAACCCAAATCAACTGAACTAATGGGTCAACCTGACTTAACTCGGGTTAACCCAATTTAATTGAATTACCAGGTCAATCCAATCTAACTCGGGTTAACCCAATGCAATTGAATCATTGGGTCAACTTGTTCTAACTCGGGTTAACCCAATGCAGCTAAATCATCGGGTCAACCCCACCTAACTTGGGTTCACCCCAACCAACTGAACCATCGAGTCAGCTCGACTTAACTCGGGTTAACCCATATAAATTATTGGACTAACCCGACTTAACTCAGATCAATCCAATCTTTGGGTCAGCTCAACTTAACTCGGTATAACCTAAAATCAACTCAAACTTCTGGGATAACCTGATTTAACTCAGGCTAACCCAATGATAAATTTTTTTTGGGATAATTGGAACAAATTCTGATCAACCTGACTTGAGACTCAACTTCAAGCTTAACTTAAGTCTCAACCCAAGTTTAATCAAGGAATGATTTATGTCTAAACTAATTTAAACTTAAAAATATGATTCATGTCTAAGTTAAATTAAACTTTGGACATAACCAAAGTCTAATTTCACTTAAACTTGATGNACTTAACTTGGGTTAACCCATATAAATTATTGGACTAACCCGACTTAACTCGGATCAATCCAATCTTTGGGTCAGCTCAACTTAACTCGGTATAACCTAAAATCAACTCAAGCTTCTGGGATAACCTGATTTAACTCAGGGTAACCCAATGATAAATTTTTTTTGGGATAATTGGAAAAAAATCTGATCAACCTGACTTGAGACTCAACTTCAAGCTTAACTTAAGTCTCAACCCAAGTTTAATCAATGAATGATTTATGTCTAAACTAATTTAAACTTAAAAAGATGATTCATGTATAAGTTAAATTAAACTTTGGACATAACCAAAGTCTAATTTAACTTAAACTTGATACAACCTAGGGAGTTTAACTTGGATCAGTCTAGTTCAACCCGATTTGCTCCCAAGTTAACCCGACATGGTTTACCTTGACTCATCTTAAGTCAATCTAAACTAAGTAGGACTAGTTTGCCCTAATAAAATTGGGTCAATCTGGGTCAATCATACTAAACTTTGGTCGATTTAAACAAGTTTGAAGATAATTTAAGGGACAACCAATATAACTAACGTTAAATCAGATTACCTAGAGACTCATCTTTGATCAGTTCAACCAAAATTGAACTAATATTAAAACAACCTAGACCTAGGTGACTGGATATTAAGCAGGGTTTGACTTCTCATACGATAAAAAAGCTCATTTAACCTCAGTTAGGGACAATTTGGGCTAAAGCACCAACCAACCTAAATGAAATGACATAAAACCCACTCTAAAAGACACTAAAACTTGAACAAAAATGCAACTTGGTTTGAGAAGATATTTTGGAGGTGGCAACCTATGACTGTCAATAAAATATCTTCTAGTCACTTGTGCCTAATCAAAAAACAAACTCTAATGACCTGGGACAACAGAACCATGAGATCTTGATCGAGTCATCCCAAACAACTAAAATAAAATATAAAATGACAAAGCAAAAAAAAAAAAATGGCTAATAAGACTTAAGCAACCTAAAATTTCAACCCATAAAATATGAAAAAGACATTAAAACTTAAATGAACCCTAATAAACAAAAATCACTGAACACAACTTGAACCCTGGATATTTAAATCTACAAATATCTCTTAGACAAAGTAATCTGTGGTTGCTGACAAGAATCTTCTGATCAGAGTAGGTTTGAGTATCTTTCAGACTAAGTAGACTAGGGTACCTGACGGTCTCGGGACAACAGAGGCAAGAACATCTTGACCGGGTTGTCTAAAAAAAAAAATTAACAAACAAACTAAACTAAAGATCAACAAAATATTTTTCTGCGGACTTTGTTTTGCAGGACTACTGAAGAAAAAAGTCGGAAGTCACCCAAGATTCACTTAGTATGTTATTAGGGCGTGCTAACTCCGTTTTGCAGGAATGACATTCAAAACCCACAACACAAGGATGATCCTCAACTAAATCATCAACAACAAAACAAAACCTTAGGATAGTTCGGAATCTTTCGAAAACCACTACCCTGAGATTAAGACTTTAAAATTGATTCCCTTGACAACAACATTAGAACTTTTTGAGAAAAAAATATAACCTCAATCGAAAGTATTCTTAAGTATACTTGATCACTTAAGATGTAATTAAATATAGAGACTTGTCCTTATAGAAATATACAAGCCCTAGAACAGGTACATCTACTTGAATTCTCTGGTAGTTAGCTTTCGTAAGGGCCCCTTTGCAGATATGTCTTTAAAGCATGCCAAGTTGATCTCACTTTAGATTTATGCTTTGGAACTATCAATGCGAAAATTCACTTTATGAAGGCTTCCCGTACACTTCTTTTGTTTGTTCTCTTTATTACATGTCCCGGTCCTCTGATTTTTCACCTCTTAGTTTACTCACATGATCTAAGATGGAGAAGTATTAGGAGAAGAGGGCAACATAATGGAAAATAAACTGGCAACTCCTCAATAACAACAACGACATTAAGCAAACGACGAAATGAAGATCGGCTGCGCAAAATAAGCAGCCGCACCTATTATATAAAAATATTGAAATGACGAGTTTGAAAATAAAACTCCATAAATAAATTCTATTTATTAAAGCATAAGTGGTAACAAAAAATGGGGCATGCATTATGAACAATAAATAGAAACAATTTATTATGTGTATAAGATAATTTGCAAGAACTATCATATGCTTATGATCATGAATAAGAGTTACTTGAACACATGCACTTCTCTGAAGGTATTTACATTTTACAATATCAGGTGTTATGATATATATATATATATATATATATATAATCAATCATTTCACACTACCTGATAACATATAATTTCAGTATATACATATAAATATGTAGTCGTTTTACTACGACACCCTGAAATAAAGAAATCTAGACACCAATTCCATGGAAATCCACAGATTTCTGTGAAGGACTCGTCAGTCTGCTCATCCATAACAAAAGAGTTNTATATATATATATATAATCAATCATTTCACACTACCTGATAACATATAATTTCAGTATATACATATAAATATATAGTCGTTTACTACGACACCCTGAAATAAATAAATCTAGACACCAATTCCATGGAAATCCACAGATTTCTGTGAAGGACTCGTCAGTTTGCTCATCCATAACAAAAGAGTANCCGGACACAATATTATTTCCTTCTTTCTACACATTCAACTTTACATGGGAAGAGTTCATATAAAACCCAACGAGTTCCAGTCTAACTTAAAATCTTGATTTTATTTGAATTGAGTTGAGAGGATGAAATATTTGAATGTGCATGTATGGTTGGCCAAAAGGTAGATTATTTAACTAGATTTTTTCTCATTTACTTAGTTTTTTTTAATATTGGGTTGAGACATCTTACGAGTTCATGCTCTAAGAATTAGTTTCCTTTCTTTTAATCATAAGAGAGAACTCTAAATCAGGAAGATCATTTTAGCATCATTTTAGTTTGAACTTAATAAATTTTTAGTTGTAATTATGGGCATGGAGACAAGTTACATTGAGATTTTATAATCATGTTATGTTGGGTCTATTGATGGACCCAACTCGCCTTTGATAGAGGAATTTGATACCTATTGACTAGTAATTACGTGTTTAACATGTGGGTTGGTCAATGGTGAAAGTTGGTTGAGAACATTCTTGTAAAAATAAATTTAACTAATAGCTTGTCAACCTAGCATGAAACGATTGTTTAGAGGCATGCAACATTATGTACACTTTCCAATTTAAAGACGACGTGCCTAATTGATGAGTGTCGAGGGCATGCCAAGAAGTTTGGTTATTTATGAGTTTTAATTGAGTTCAAACAGACGTAACTGAACATAACATTATCAATTAATATGATGATCAAGGCTTATTGTACATTTGAAGGTGTACATGTTTATCTCACTTCTTAAAGTAGTGATCAAAATTGCCATATGGTGAATTCATGGCTTGCCTCCTCTTATGTTTTAACTTATTTATCAATACAATTTAGGTACGAATAAACTTGTTTTTAAAGAGTTGTAAATATGTTGAAATAAGTGTTAGCATAGTTTATGCCTCAACATACTTATCAAGTTGAGGACTCAATCAAGACCTTCAAATAAATTGAAAATCATTACAATCAAACATGGCTAGTTTTTAGCTATTTTGTTGATTAACTATATATAACATAGTTTTGATTGTTCCAGGGCTATAATTCCATTTGGTGATACAATACATATCAACATATCTTCCTATATACCAAATAAATAATAATGTATTGGCATGAATAAGAGCCTTGGGTACTAATTACTGACATTTTGGTTAGCCATATTGATTATTCATTTCAAGAATATTTTAAGAGATGATCAAGTATTTTGCCTACTTTTTAGATTGAGCCAATGCACTTATATGTATGACACATTTTATGATGCAATATCTTTAGCTTACATATGATCAAGTGTCAAACACCTCAAACATAGGACAAGAATGTTTTATTGGCCTTATGGGCTTTTATGGGAATTTTCTTAGAATGTTCTTAAGAATTAATCAATAGTTTATCAAAATGTTCGTAAAAACTTAGGAACATTTTCCTCTATCTTTATGCATTTTTTTCATTGTAGCCCATTTAATTTTAAAATTTATTTAAAATGCCCTCTTGTATTNTAGCCATATTGATTATTCATTTCAAGAATATTTTAAGAGATGATCAAGTATTTTGCCTACTTTTTAGATTGAACCAATGCACTTATATGTATGACGCATTTTATGATGCAATATCTTTAGCATACATATGATCAAGTGTCAAACACCTCAAACATAGGACAAGAATGTTTTATTGGCCTAATGGGCTTTTATGGGAATTTTCTTAGAATGTTCTTAAGAATTAATCAGCAGTTTATCAAAATGTTTGTAAAAACTTATTAACATTTTCCTCTATTTTTATGCATTTTTTTCATTGTAGCCCATTCAAGTTTAAAATTTATTTAAAATGCCCTCTTGTATTTTCATAATTTTGAAAGTGCTCACATTTATTTTTGCATATATATAATTATGCATGGGCCATTTTTGTAACTTTACTTTGAAATTTGCAACAGGACCTATTAAGGTTTTAATGTGTTCCAGCTTACTCAAAATTGGATTTTGAAGTGTATCATCTAATGAGTAAAAAAATTAGTAGTTATGATATTGTGATATGACTTCAAGGATTTCACTGAAAATATTATGAATTCTCTATTTTTATGCATTCTCTCTTCTCCTATTTTATATTTGTTTAAGAAAATATTGAAATGCAACTCATGATTTATGAAAAGATTGTGATGTGTGTTAGAGGACTCATAAATGAAGCTTTGCCGTATCTCAATCCTCGATGTCAGCCTTGACTTTTGTATACTTATTATTATGTGGATTGCACATGTGGCGAGCTAGGTTAGTGATTCTGATTTATCAGTTGACCAGGTAGAACAGGCAGACTAATTCGTCAAGTCAATTCGACAAATCAGCTCGAAAACTGAAGCGAGATAGCTTCAGTGTAGTTGAGTTCTCCAAACTGACCAGAGGCCTAGTGGATATGTGTTTCAGGCCAGATAAAATCGATTTCTGATATACACTACGAGACATATAATCAAAACTCAAGACATCACAACCTAGCAGTAATTTTCTAGCAAATTTTGGTCAAATTATTATAAATATATCAAGTTAATGAGTAGATTTTCACCCTATGTTGAATTGATTAATACAAATTATAAGAAAAAGAATAGTATTTTTTGACGTGTAGATGAATGTTTTTCGTAGATTACCATTTAAATGAAAAGAAAAAGAACTTCGCCTTTGATAATGCAGCTTCGGGAACAATTTCTGTGCCTCTAGGCGATTAAGAAAATTTCATATTTTTGGAAGTAATCTAAATTAATTAGGTAATAAAATATTAATTACTACAACTAATGACTTAATAATCCAAGTATTATATCATATCATTTTCTAATTATGATCCTTAGTAGATAGGTGTTAATAAAAATCATTCATATTTTGATCAAGCCTTGAAAATAAACATTTGAAAAAAAAAAAAATTATTGTATAATTGCACCATCTATTATATATTACGTTTTAAGTTAAAAACTTGTATAAACTTAGTGGATTGCTTTCCATATCATCGTAGAACTTCTATATTATATATATATATATATATATATATATATATATATATATATATATATATATATATATATATATATA